>SJYW01001755.1:270401-284162 GCA_006410735.1 Raphicerus campestris | reverse complement strand
GAGAGAGAGAACTTTTCCGCGAAAAGCTATAACCTAAGGCACTGCCAGGCCGATCACAGAACAAAAGACAAGGACTGAGCGAATACTAGAGGAGAGCTAGCCAGCTGTGGAGTGGCCCATTCCCCTGCCAGAGGCAGAGAAGCAGGCGGGGACCAGCCAGAGCTGGAAGGAAAGAGGCAAAGTTGGCCCCAGAGATGGCATCCCCTACCAAACGGCAAGCAGGCTCTCAGTCACTAACCAAGTCTTCCTGGGATCCTGGACGGTTGACATCCATCAGGAGGGTCGCAGCCAGAGAGCAGCTCCCCAGAAGAGACACATGGCACACCTGAGACGCAGCTACTCATGCAGAAAACCAAGTGCCTGGGACCGCGGAGGTGATAAGACACACTGCACCTGGGGAGTGTGCGCTGGCCAAGCACCTTGTCGCCTGAGCTGCTTGGACCTGGGAAGGGCACAAAATGCAGGCCCAACTGAATCTGCCTTTGTGGAGAACCTGAGAACCTAAACCTGAGCGGCATAGATCTGGGAAGTACATGCAACCCAGGGCCTGCCTCAGACAGTTACTGGCAGAACAACCTGAAGCCTATGCAGTGTAGACCAGGAAACCACACACGCTGTGAGCAGGGGCAAACCCAGTGTGACCCAGACACTGTGAGCACTCACCACACATGCCAGTGATATTTGTATGCAGTATTCCTCCCTCCCTGGAGCACAATTAAAAAGAGAGCCTAAATAAATTATGACCTCTGCTCCCTTGTGTCAGGGCAGAAGTTAGATACTGAAGATACTTGCAAACAGAGGAAGCCAAACTAAACAAAATGGGAACAGCTCTGGAAGTGACAGGTGCAACAGATTAAAACCCTGTAGTTAACACTGACTACATTGGAAGGGACATATAGACCTTGAGACGAAGTATAAGTTGGAACAAAGAACTATCTGAAACTGAACTGACCACACACTGCTGTCAACAGCTCCAGAGAAATTAGTAGATATATTTTACTATTATCATTTTTAAATATCTTTTTAATTATTAAGTTCTTTATTAATCCTTTAATTTTCATTTTTAAAAACTTACTATTACTTGAAAAAAAGACCCCCGTTTTTAAAGCAAATTTCATATTTTTTATATAACTTTTTATTTTTTAAATATTGTATTTTAGAGAGTCTATTGCAGAGTACATGAACCATGAAATTCCAGATATTCAAGCCGGTTCTAGAAAAGGCAGAGGAACCAGAGATCAAATTGCCAACATCTGCTGGATCATTGAAAAAGCAAGAAAGTTCCAGAAAAAACATCTATTTCTGCTTTATTGACGATGCCAAAGCCTTTGACTGTATGGATCATAAGAAACTATGGAAAATTTTGAAAGTGATGGGAATACCAGACACCTGACCTACGTCTTGAGAAACCTATATGCAGGCCAGGAAGCAACAGTTAGAACTGAACATGGAGCAACAGAGTGGTTTCAAATAGGAAAAGGAGTATGTCAAGGCTCTATCTTATCACCCTGCTTATTTAACTTCTATGCAGAGTACATCATGAGAAACACTGGGCTGGAAGAAGCACAAGCTGGAATCAAGATTGCCAGAAATATCAATAACCTCAGATATGCAGATGACACCACTCTTATGGCAAAGAGTGAAGAGGAACTAAAATGCTTCTTGATGAAAGTGAAAGAGGAGAGTGAAAAACTTGGCTTAAAGGTCAACATTCAGAAAACGAAGATCATGGCATCTGGTCCCATCACGCCATGGCAAATAGAGGGGGAAACAGTGAAAACAGTGTCAGACTTTTTTTTTTTTTTGGCCTCCAAAAACACTGCAGATGGTGACTGCAGCCATGAAATCAAAAGACTCTTACTCCTTGGAAGAAAAGCTATGACCAACCCAGATAGCAAATCAAAAGCAGAGACATTACTTTGCCAACAAAGGTCCATCTTATCAAGGCTACGGTTTCTCCAGTGGTCATGTATGGATGTGAGAGTTGGACTGTGAAGAAAGCTAGTGCTGAAGAATTGATGCTTTTGAACTGGGGTGTTGGAGAAGACTCTTGAGAGTCCCTTGGAATGCAAGGAGATACAACCAGTCCATCCTAAAGGAGATCAGTCCTGGGTGTTCATTAGAGGGACTGATGCTGAAGCTGCAACTCCAGTACTTTGGCCACCTCATGCGAAGAATTGACTCATTGGAAAAGACTCTGATGCTGGGAGGGATTGGGGGCAGGAGGAGAAGGGGGCGACAGAGGATGAGATGGCTGGATGGCATCACCGACTTGATGGACGTGAGTTTGAGTGAACTCTGGGAGTTGGTGATGGACAGGGAGCCTGGCATGCTGTGATTCATGGCGTCACAAAGAGTCGGACACGACTGAGTGACTGAACTGAACTGATCCTCTACTCTATATTTTTAATCTTTGCTTTTGGTATTTGCTATCAATTTTGTACCTTTAAGAATCCAATCTTCAGTACCCATTTTACTTAGGAGTGTGATTACTGGCTTGATTGATGTCTCCCCTTTGGATTCTCAGTTTTCTCCCCCAGGTCACCTCCTACTCCTCCCTCCCCCTTCTTTTCTCTACTTAACTTTGTGAATCCTTTTGGGTGTTCCAGGCTATGGAGAAAATTTAGGGAACTGATCACAGGCTAGATTGGTCTCTCTCCTTTTGACTCCTCCTCCTCTCCTGGTCACTTGTATCTCCTTCCTTCCTCTTCTCTTCTCTATGGAACTCTCTGAACCTCTCTGAGTCTTCTAGACTGTGGAGAGCAAATAGGAAATTGATTACTGGCTAGACTGCTTTTTCCCCCTTTTGATTCCCCCTCTTCTCCTGGTAACCTCAATCTCTCTCCTCCCCCTTCTCTTCTTCATGTAACTCTGTGAACCTCTCTGGGTATCCCTCACTGTGGAGAATCTTTTCACCCTTAACCTAGTTTTTTTTTGTCATTGGTGCTATATGGATGGAGAAGTCTTGAGGATACTAAAAGAATAACACTGAAAGCCAGAGGCAGGAGGCCTAAAACCAAAACTTGAGATCACCAGAAATCTTCTGACTCCAGAGACTATTAATCAACAAAAGCTCATATGAAAGCCTCCATACCTACACTGAAACCAAGCTCCACCAAAGAGCCAACAGATTTCAGAGCAAGACATACCAAGCTAATTCTCCATAGAGCAGGAACATAACCCTGAGCAGAAAAATACAGGCGGCCAAAGGTCACACCAAACCCATAGACAACTCAAAACTCACTACTGGACACTTCATTGCACTCCAGAGAGGAAATCCAGCTCCACCCACCAGAATACTGATGCAGGCTTCTCTAACCAGGAAACCTTGACAAGCCACTTATCCAACCCCACTCAAGGGAGGAACCTCCACAATAAAAAGAAACCACAAACTTCCAGCATACAGAAAGGCCACTCCAAACACAGCAACCTAAACAAGATGAAAAGGCAGAGAAATATTGAGCAGTTAAAAGAACATGATAAAAGCCCACCAAACGAAATCCAAGAGGAGGAGATAGGGAGTCTACCTGAAAAAGAATTAAGAATAATGATAGTAAGAATGATCCAAAATCTAGAAAAGAAAATGGAGTTACAGATAAATAGGCTGGAGACAAGGATTGAGAAGATGCAAGAAATGTTACAACAGCCTAGAAGTAATTAAAAAGTATATCAATAATGAATAATGCAATAAATGAGATCAAAAACACTCTGGAGGAAACCAACAGTAGAAATACTGAGGCAGAAGAGAAGATAAATGAGGTAGAGGATAGAATGGTAGAAATAAATGAAGCAGAGAGGAAAAAAGTAAGATTTAAATGAGGACAACCTCAGGGACCTCTGGGACAGTATCAAACGCCCTAACATTCGAATCATAGGAGTCCCCGAAGAAGAAGACAAAAAGAAAGACCATGAGAAAATACTTGAGGAGATAATAGTTGAAAACTTCCCTTAAATGGGGAAGGAAATAGTCACCTAAGTCCAAGAAACCCAAAGAGACCCAACAGGATAAACCCAAGGCAGAACACCCCGTGACACATATTAATCAAATTAAGGAAGATCAAACACAAAGAACTAATATGAAAAGCAGCAAGGGAAAATCAACAACTAACCCAACAAGGGAATCCCCATAAGGATAACAGCTGATTTTTCAGTAGAAACCCTTCAAGCTAGAAGGGAATGGAGGGACATACTTAAAGTGATGAAAGAGAAAAACCTACAACCCAGATTACTGTACCCAGCAAGAATCTCATTCAACTATGAAGGAGAAATCAAAAGCTTTACAGACCAGCAGAAGCTCAGAGAATTCAGCACCACCAAACTAGCTCTCCAACAAATGCTAAAGGATCTTCCCTAGGCAGAAAAGGATCATAAACACAAACCCAAAACAACAAAGTAAATGGCAATGGGATCATACTTATCAATAATTACCTTAAATGTAAATGGGTTGAATGCCTCAACCAGAAGACAAAGACTGGCTGAATGGATAAAAAAATAAGACCCCTATATATGCTGTCTACAAGAGACCCACCTCAAACCTAGGGACACATACAGACTGAAAGTGAAGGGATGGAAAAAGATATTTCATACAAATGGAGACCAAAAGAAAGCAGGAGTAGCAATACTCATATCAGATAAAATAGACTTTGAAATAAAGTTTGTGAAAAGAGACAAAGAAGGACACTACATAATGATCAAAGGATCAATCCAAGAAGAAGATATAACAATTATAAATATATATGCACCCAACATAGCACCTCAATATGTAAGACAAATGCTAACAAGTATGAAAGGGGAAATTAACAATAACACAATAATATTGGGAGACTTTAATCCCCACTCAAAAATATGGATAGATGAACTAAACAGAAATTTAGGAAGGAAACACAAACTTTAAATGATACAATGGAACAATTAGTCCTAATTGATATCTATAAGACATTTCACCCTAAAACAATGAATTTCACCTCTTTCTCAAGTGCACACAGAACCTTCTCCAAGATAGATCACATCCTGTGCCATAAATCCAGCTCTGATAAATTCAAAAAAATTGAAATCATCTCAAGCATCTTTTCTTATCATGATGTGGTAAGATTAGATGTCAACTATAGGAAAAAACTATGAAAAATACAAACATATGGAAGCTAAAAAACACTCTTCTGAATAACCAACAAATCACAGAAGAAATCAAAAAAGAAATCAAAATATGCATAGCAATGAATGAAAATAAAAACACAACAGCCCAAAACCTATGGGATTCAGTAAAAGCAGTGATAAGGGGAAGGCTCATAGCAATACAAGCCTACCTCAAGAAACAGGAGAGAAATCAAATAAATAACCTAACTCTACACCTAAAGCAACTAGAAAAGGGAAGAAATGAAAAACTCCAGAGTTAGTAGAGAAAAGAAATCACAAAAATTAGGGCAGAAATAAATGCAAAAGAAAAGAGACCATAGCAAAAATCAACAAAGCTAAAAGCTGGTTCTTTGAGAAGATAAATAAAGTAGACAAGCCATTAGCTAGACTCATCAAGAAACAAAGGGAGAAAAATCATATCAACAAAATTAGAAATGAAAATGGAGAAATCACAATAGACAACACAGAAATACAAAGTATCATAAGAGACTGCTATCAGCAACTATATGTCAATAAAATCGACAACTTGGAAGAAATGGGCAAATTCTTAGAAAAATATAACTTCCCAAAACTGAACCATGAGGAAATAGAAAATCTTAACAGACCCATCACAAGCATAGAAATTGAAACTGATCAGAAATCTTGCAACAAACAAAAGCCTAGAACCAGATGGCTTCACAGTTGAATTGTACCAAAAATTTAGAGAAGAGCTAATACCTACCCTACTCAAACTCTTCAAGAAAAATGCAGAGGAAGGTAAACTTCTAAACTCTATGAGACCACCATCACTCTAGTACCAAAACCTGACAAAGATGCCACACAAAAAGAAAACTACAGGCCAGTATCACTGATGAAATAGATGTAAAAATCCTTAACGAATTTCTAGAAAACAGAATCCAACAACACATTAAAAAAATCATACACCATGACCAAGTGGGCTTTATCCCAGGGATGCAAGGATTCTTTAATATTTGCAAATCAATCAATGTGATACACCACATTAACAAATTAAAAGATTAAAAACATATGATCATCTCAATAGATGCAGAGAAACCCTTTGACAAAATTCAACATCCATTTATGATAAAAGCCCTCCAGAAAGCAGGCATAGAAGGAACATACTTCAACATAATAAAAGCCATATATGATAACCCCTCAGCAAATATTATCCTTAATGATGAAAAATTGAAAGCATTTCCCCTAAAGTCAGGAACAAGACAAGGGTGCCCACACTCACCACTACTGTTCAACATAGTTTTGGAAATTTTGCCACAGCAACCATAGCAGAAAAAAAAAAATAAAAGGAATCCAGATTGGAAAAGAAGTAAAATTCTCACTGTTTGCAGATGGCATGATCCTCTACATAAAAAACCCTAAAGACTCCACCAGAAAATTACTAGAGNGGAAGAAATGAAAAACTCCAGAGTTAGTAGAGAAAAGAAATCACAAAAATTAGGGCAGAAATAAATGCAAAAGAAAAGAGACCATAGCAAAAATCAACAAAGCTAAAAGCTGGTTCTTTGAGAAGATAAATAAAGTAGACAAGCCATTAGCTAGACTCATCAAGAAACAAAGGGAGAAAAATCATATCAACAAAATTAGAAATGAAAATGGAGAAATCACAATAGACAACACAGAAATACAAAGTATCATAAGAGACTGCTATCAGCAACTATATGTCAATAAAATCGACAACTTGGAAGAAATGGGCAAATTCTTAGAAAAATATAACTTCCCAAAACTGAACCATGAGGAAACAGAAAATCTTAACAGACCCATCACAAGCATAGAAATTGAAACTGATCAGAAATCTTGCAACAAACAAAAGCCTAGAACCAGATGGCTTCACAGTTGAATTGTACCAAAAATTTAGAGAAGAGCTAATACCTACCCTACTCAAACTCTTCAAGAAAAATGCAGAGGAAGGTAAACTTCTAAACTCTATGAGACCACCATCACTCTAGTACCAAAACCTGACAAAGATGCCACACAAAAAGAAAACTACAGGCCAGTATCACTGATGAAATAGATGTAAAAATCCTTAACGAATTTCTAGAAAACAGAATCCAACAACACATTAAAAAAATCATACACCATGACCAAGTGGGCTTTATCCCAGGGATGCAAGGATTCTTTAATATTTGCAAATCAATCAATGTGATACACCACATTAACAAATTAAAAGATTAAAAACATATGATCATCTCAATAGATGCAGAGAAACCCTTTGACAAAATTCAACATCCATTTATGATAAAAGCCCTCCAGAAAGCAGGCATAGAAGGAACATACTTCAACATAATAAAAGCCATATATGATAACCCCTCAGCAAATATTATCCTTAATGATGAAAAATTGAAAGCATTTCCCCTAAAGTCAGGAACAAGACAAGGGTGCCCACACTCACCACTACTGTTCAACATAGTTTTGGAAATTTTGCCACAGCAACCATAGCAGAAAAAAAAAAATAAAAGGAATCCAGATTGGAAAAGAAGTAAAATTCTCACTGTTTGCAGATGGCATGATCCTCTACATAAAAAACCCTAAAGACTCCACCAGAAAATTACTAGAGCTAATTAATGAATACAGTAAAGTTGCAGGATACAAAATCAACACACAGAAATCCCTTGCATTCCTATACGCTAGTAATGAGAAAACAGAAAGATAATTAAGGAAACAATTCCATTCACCATTGCAACAAAAAGAATAAAATACTTAGGAATGAATCTACCTAAAGAAACAAAAGACCTATATATAGAAAACTATAAAACACTGATGAAAGAATCAAAGAGGACACAAATAGATGGAGAAATATACCATGTTCATGGAATGGGAGAATCAATGTATTGAAAATGAGTATACTACCCAAAGCAATCTATAGATTCAGTGCAATCCCTGTCGAGTCCAACAGTATTTTTTAGAGAATTAAACAATTTCACAATTTGTATGGGATTATGAAAAACCTCGAATAGCCAAAGCAGTCTTGAGAAAGAAGAATGGAACTGAAGGAACCAACCTGCCTGACGTCAGGCTATACTACAAAGCTACAGTCATCAAGACAGTATGGTACTAGCACAAAGGCAGAAACATAGATCAATGGAACAAAATATGGACACCTTTTCTTTGACAAAGGAGCCAAGAATATACAATGGAGAAAAGACAATCTCTTTAACAAGTGGTACTGGGAAAGCTGGTCAACTACTTGTAAAGGAATGAAACCAGAATACTTTCTAACACCATACACAAAAATAAACTCAAAATGGATTAAAGATCTAAATGTAAGACCAGAAACTATAAAATTACTGGATGAAAACACAGGCAAAACACTCTCTGACATAAATCACAGCAGGATCCTCCATGACCCACCTCCCAGAGTAATGGAAATAAAAGCAAAAATAAACAAATGGGACCTAATTAAACTTAAAAGCCTTTGCACAATGAAGAAAATTATAAGCAAGGTGAAAATAACAGCTTTCAGAATGGGAGAAAATAATAGCAAACAAAGCAACTGACAAAAAATTAACCTCAAAAATATACAAGCCACTCCTGCAGCTCAATTCCAGAAAAATAAACAACCCAATCAAAACATAGGCCAAAGAACTAAACAGACATTTCTCCAAAGAAGACATCAGATGGCTAACAAACACATGAAAAGATGTTCAGCATCACTCATTATCAGAGAAATGCAAATCAAAAACACAATGAAGTACCATCTCATGCTGGTCAGAATGGCTGCTATCAAAAAGTCTACAGCAATAAATGCTGGAGAGGGTGTGGAGAAAAAGGAACCCTCTTACACTGTTGGTAGGAGTGCAAACTAGTATAGCCACTATAGACAACAGTGTGGAGCTTCCTTAAAAAACTGGAAATAGAACTGCCATACGACCCAGCGATCCCACTGCTGTGCATTAACACTGAGGGAACCAGAATTGAAAGAGACATGTGTACCCCAATGTTCATTGCAGTACTGTTTACAATAGCCAGGACATGGAAGCGACCTAGATGTCCATCAGCAGAGAAATGGATAAGAAAGCAGTGGTACATATACACAATGGAGTATTACTCAGCCATTAAAAAGAATGCATTTTAATCAGTTCTAATGAGGCTGATGAAACTGGAGCCTATTATATAGAGCAAAGTAAATCAGAAAGAAAAAACACCAATACAGTATATTAATGCATATATGTGGAATTTAGAGAGATGGTAGCAATGACCGTATATGTGAGACAGCAAAAGAAACACAGATGTAAGAACAGACTTTGGACTCTGTAGGAGAAGGTGAGGGTGGGAGGATTTCAGAGAATAGCACTGAAACATATATATGGTCATATGTGTAACAGAACGCCAGTCCAGGTTTGATGCATGAGGCAGGGTGCTCAGGACTAGTGCACTGGGATGACCTTGAGGGATGGGATGGAGAGGGAGGTCAGAAGGAGGGTCTGGATGGAGAACACATGTACACCCATGGCTGATTCATGTGAATTTATGGTAAAAACTGCCACAATATTATAAAGTAATTAGCTTCCAATTAAAGTAAATAAGTAAACTATATATATAATTTTAACAGAGTTCTCATACCATTCTGGACTAAAAGAGACTGACTTTTGAAGATCAAAAAAGATATCTGACCCCACACCTCCCAACACTGGCCAGGCAGAAAGCAGACTAGGAAATGTCTTCTATTGCCATGTCCTCTTCAGATGTGGGGAAGGATGATGTTAAAGGATACTGTGAAGAGGACAGAATGAATACCTCTACCCATGGAGAACAAAGTCTATTCTGTTCACCAAAGTAGGGAGTTCTAGCAGTATTTGCTCAGCAAGATTTCTGAACTGTTAGGAACTACATAACTTTTGTGTGCCTCCCATTTTCTCCTTCTCTGTAATTTTTTTTAGCTTTTCCCTGTTTCATCGTCGTATATTGAGTATATAGAAGACAGGTTATTCATCTGTTTTAGCTTATAGTCCTCTAAATCAAGAGGGACCACATTTGGACCTAAGTTAGGTTATGAGGCCTCGGGTACTGAGCCAGTTGTCATGATTTGGTCGACTTTCTGACAATTTCAGCATGAGGGAGATATATTGGGGAAGTGAGAGTTAAGAGAATGAGTATGGGGGGAAAAATGCCTTACTGATCAGAGTGGGAAAGTGAAGTCATTCAGTCGTGTCTGACTCTTTGTGACCCCATGGACTGTAGCCTACCAGGCTCCTCTGTCCATAGGATTTTTTAGGCAAGAGTACTGGAATGGGTTGCCATTTCCTTCTCCAGGAGATCTTCCCAACCCAGGGATTGAAGCCAGTTCTCCTGCATTGTAGGCAGATGCTTTACCTTCTGAGCTACCAGGGGAGTCACTGATCAAAGATACAGAGTTTTATAGTACTTTTATCTATATACTTAGAAAGGTCCATTTGGAAGTGAAATATAGTAAAAGTCATTGACCAATCTCTAATAATATGTTTTATATAATTCTTCTTAAGCCTAAGTTATATTTCACTGTACTGAAATG
Organism: Raphicerus campestris; assembly: GCA_006410735.1. Classification (NCBI taxonomy): domain Eukaryota; kingdom Metazoa; phylum Chordata; class Mammalia; order Artiodactyla; family Bovidae; genus Raphicerus; species Raphicerus campestris. The sequence continues at coordinate 273,523 of SJYW01001755.1, read as the reverse complement.
TACTGAAAAAATGTTAACCAAAGATGATTATTAAGTGATAAACATTTGTAAGGTGATAGAACAGGAGAGGTGTCACTAACATTTCTGTAAAGACAATAAACTGAAGAAGTACTGAATTGGAAGTACATATTCTTGTCTAATGGGAATTATATGGACATTTGATCCATGTGAAAATGAACCCAGTATGATCCAGTTACAGATACAAAAGATCTCTTTATTACCTTCCTGTGGAAAGTGGTGGCCAGATGCCCTAGAGAATGACTACTATTTTTTAAATCAAAAAAGTCTTGAAAATTGAGAAGTTACCTTATCACATTATACATTAAAAAAAAAGTTTAGACCTAAGACTATAATTTATTAGTTACAAAGGCTGCTGTCTACCTTCATCTCTTTCATCATAGGTTTTCTTTTTTTCATATAAGTACTTACTAGTCTAACTGACGTTTATTTAAAAGTGAATTCTCAAAGCCTTGTAGAATAATCACAATGAGAAGTGCCGAACAATTTTATGAGGCAATAATCCAGTTCTCTTATTACAAAACTCTAACCAGCCTTCAGCCTTATAGTTTATCCACGCGGGAACCAGATTATTGCCTCATAAAACAGCTCAGTGCTCCTATTATGGTTTAAATATAATTGTGTTTAAAGACCTTGTTGATTCCATTTAGCAAAATTAGTTTTTATCTTATTTCATAATAACAATGAGTTCTAATATCCTTGATGATATTTTGATGTGTGCCCAATTACATTTTCAAGAGTAGTTTTTTTTGTTTTNACCTTGAGGGATGGGATGGAGAGGGAGGTCAGAAGGAGGGTCTGGATGGAGAACACATGTACACCCATGGCTGATTCATGTGAATTTATGGTAAAAACTGCCACAATATTATAAAGTAATTAGCTTCCAATTAAAGTAAATAAGTAAACTATATATATAATTTTAACAGAGTTCTCATACCATTCTGGACTAAAAGAGACTGACTTTTGAAGATCAAAAAAGATATCTGACCCCACACCTCCCAACATTGGCCAGGCAGAAAGCAGACTAGGAAATGTCTTCTATTGCCATGTCCTCTTCAGATGTGGGGAAGGATGATGTTAAAGGATACTGTGAAGAGGACAGAATGAATACCTCTACCCATGGAGAACAAAGTCTATTCTGTTCACCAAAGTAGGGAGTTCTAGCAGTATTTGCTCAGCAAGATTTCTGAACTGTTAGGAACTACATAACTTTTGTGTGCCTCCCATTTTCTCCTTCTCTGTAATTTTTTTTAGCTTTTCCCTGTTTCATCGTCGTATATTGAGTATATAGAAGACAGGTTATTCATCTGTTTTAGCTTATAGTCCTCTAAATCAAGAGGGACCACATTTGGACCTAAGTTAGGTTATGAGGCCTCGGGTACTGAGCCAGTTGTCATGATTTGGTCGACTTTCTGACAATTTCAGCATGAGGGAGATATATTGGGGAAGTGAGAGTTAAGAGAATGAGTATGGGGGGAAAAATGCCTTACTGATCAGAGTGGGAAAGTGAAGTCATTCAGTCGTGTCTGACTCTTTGTGACCCCATGGACTGTAGCCTACCAGGCTCCTCTGTCCATAGGATTTTTTAGGCAAGAGTACTGGAATGGGTTGCCATTTCCTTCTCCAGGAGATCTTCCCAACCCAGGGATTGAAGCCAGTTCTCCTGCATTGTAGGCAGATGCTTTACCTTCTGAGCTACCAGGGGAGTCACTGATCAAAGATACAGAGTTTTATAGTACTTTTATCTATATACTTAGAAAGGTCCATTTGGAAGTGAAATATAGTAAAAGTCATTGACCAATCTCTAATAATATGTTTTATATAATTCTTCTTAAGCCTAAGTTATATTTCACTGTACTGAAATGTACTGAAAAATTGTTAACCAAAGATGATTATTAAGTGATAAACATTTGTAAGGTGATAGAACAGGAGAGGTGTCACTAACATTTCTGTAAAGACAATAAACTGAAGAAGTACTGAATTGGAAGTACATATTCTTGTCTAATGGGAATTATATGGACATTTGATCCATGTGAAAATGAACCCAGTATGATCCAGTTACAGATACAAAAGATCTCTTTATTACCTTCCTGTGGAAAGTGGTGGCCAGATGCCCTAGAGAATGACTACTATTTTTTAAATCAAAAAAGTCTTGAAAATTGAGAAGTTACCTTATCACATTATACATTAAAAAAAAAGTTTAGACCTAAGACTATAATTTATTAGTTACAAAGGCTGCTGTCTACCTTCATCTCTTTCATCATAGGTTTTCTTTTTTTCATATAAGTACTTACTAGTCTAACTGACGTTTATTTAAAAGTGAATTCTCAAAGCCTTGTAGAATAATCACAATGAGAAGTGCCGAACAATTTTATGAGGCAATAATCCAGTTCTCTTATTACAAAACTCTAACCAGCCTTCAGCCTTATAGTTTATCCACGCGGGAACCAGATTATTGCCTCATAAAACAGCTCAGTGCTCCTATTATGGTTTAAATATAATTGTGTTTAAAGACCTTGTTGATTCCATTTAGCAAAATTAGTTTTTATCTTATTTCATAATAACAATGAGTTCTAATATCCTTGATGATATTTTGATGTGTGCCCAATTACATTTTCAAGAGTAGTTTTTTTGTTTTTTTTTTTTTAGTAAAATTTCTGCTGGAAAGTTTTCCAGTCTTAGTTTATTGTTTTAATTCATCATCTTTTTTTCCCTGAGATAATTTAACTTAATAAGAAGTTTATTATTTTCTTATTTTGACTAATAAAATAAAAATAAATAGTTAAGTAATTTTTCTTTGTACATTTTTCAGCAACAGTAAGTTGGGTTTCAGTGATATGCATGTAACGTTCATTCTAATGTTAGGTAATTTGGGATCTGAATCCAGGTTTTAGTACATTTAAGGTGTGTTACCATGGTCAAATTGCTTAATACTCTAAGCTTGTTTCTTGGTTTATTTTAAAATGGGACTATTGTAACAAAAATAACTATCTCATAGGAAATTTAATGAGAATGAGATGGCCTAAGTGTTCAGTTGGCGTTTTTTCTGTATGTGTATTAGTTTTACCTTATTTTTACATTTAAAAAGATATTCCAGAGCTCAT
>SJYW01001755.1:256249-270263 GCA_006410735.1 Raphicerus campestris | reverse complement strand
GTCATACGTGCATATAAAAGAAGATTTTAGATAAAGAAGATCAGAATAAATGTGGTCAAAATATATTTTTGTAGCAATTTATAATGATAGGCTGCAGAACAGAATTACAAAAAAAAAGTTATTTATAAATGTACTCATTTGTAAATTTCACATTTGTTTCTAACAAGAAAAGGGATAATTTGAGACTGAGGCAAAAGTCACAATGGAGTATAGAGATGATTGGATGTCCTCCAATATCCCCCAAACTTGTTGATAACCTGATTGTTGAAGCATGGAAATGTTAGGTTCTGTCAAATACTACCATTAATTATAGAGTATTATTTTCACTGGTAAAAGTTATTTTATTACAATATATCAACAGCTTTGAATTTTATGAATATCTGTTTGCATTATTCCTCTCTCCTCTGAACTGTGAAATAGTCTCTGGGCACTGATTCACTGATTGTCCATCCCTTTCTTTACTTGATAGTCATGATTGTAACTCAGTGTGATTCAGATTTCTTTCATACTCAAGTGCATTTTATTAATTCAAATGTAAATATAGAAAAGTATATAAGTTCTATTTTTTTTTCCATAGGAGGCTATGTATTATTTAGAAACCAGGATTTACTTTTCTTTAAAGTGAAAATTATAGATTTTGCTAACAGAAATTAACCACCTAACACTGTGTGAAGTTACCATTTGAATTCTGTAAGCCCAAGAAACATTATACATTTACCTTATATATTAAGGGCATGTTGGAGTATGTGAAGTGTTGTGTAGCCTTATATGTTTAATGCAGTTCATAAATATTTTAAATTTCTAGCACATGGTATTTATTGGGTGAGGAACACAAAGTGTCAAAGGTTTGTTAGCTTTGTCATTTTTACTGTACTTGATTTTTAGTTACATTTGGGAACTTTGTCACTAAATATCTATTTAGCTTAATTTTCCCCCAGATTTCTAAGAGCATACTCTGGAATGTATATATAAGCTTGTGCAATTATCATCTACTTCCTAACCTGTGGAAAGTTGGGAGAGAAGGGTTAGTCAGGTATATCTAGAGTGAAGCGGAGAAGGAAATAGAAAACAGATTCTCTTACCACCAGATAAACACTGATAGCTTCTCTAATCAATTGTGTACCATTTTTAGCATATCATTTTGGCAGTAACAGAGGAGAAACCAGAGTGAAATCTGCTAATTTTTTTGTGTTACACATTCCTCTTAGGGCCTAGCACTACTAAGACTATGAGGTTTTATGTGTTAACATTTCTTGACTTAAGTGAAATTCACAGAACTCATTGCCATCTCTTTCATAGGGATATTGTGAAAATGCCCATTAGCANTGCTAATTTTTTTGTGTTACACATTCCTCTTAGGGCCTAGCACTACTAAGACTATGAGGTTTTATGTGTTAACATTTCTTGACTTAAGTGAAATTCACAGAACTCATTGCCATCTCTTTCATAGGGATATTGTGAAAATGCCCATTAGCATTTATAGAGTAGACTTTGAGCTCCTACAAAGAAAGACATTAAGAACAAAAGAAATAAATTTAAAAGCAACATATGCATAATTGTAAGTGACTCAAACACATGTGCATTAAACTTATGTAGATACAAGTATATAATTAAGCAAAAATACTTGGCCAAGAGTGCTTTGAATTTTATGAAATGGAAATATTTTAAATATGGTTTGATAGATTTCATAAACCTATGTAGAGAAGTTTGCCAGTCCTTGATACTACAAATAAATATTTTGTTATGTGTTCTGAAGAATTATTCACATTTCTAGTAGTAATCTCACAATTTGTCAAGAGAAATTCATGATGTTAGAAATATTTATTTCAAATATAAAGAAATGATTGCTTTGTTTCTGTTAAATATTGACAGCAAAGATAACTTTCTATCCATTCAGTTGATATTTGAGTATCAGTTCAGTTGCTCAGTCGTGTCCGACTCTTCATGACCCCATGAATTGCAGCAAACCAGGCCTCCCTGTCCATCACCAACTCCCGGAGTTCACTCAGACTCACATTCATCGAGTCAGTGATGCCATCCAGCCATCTCATTCTCTGTCGTCCCCTTCTCCTCCTGCCCCCAGTCCTTCCCAGCAGCAGAGTCTTTTCCAATGAGTCAACTCTTCACATGAGGTGACCAAAGTACTGGAGTATTACACATGTTCAGTTCAGTCACTCAGTCGTGTTCGACTCTTTGCGACCCCATGAATTGCAGCATGCCAGACCTACCTGTCGATCACCAACTCCGGGGGTTCACTCAAACTCACATCCATTGAGTCGGTAATGCCATCCAACCATCTCATCCTCTGTCGTCCCCTTCTCCTCCTGCCCTTAATCCCTCCCCTCATCAGAGTCTTTTCCAACAAATCAACTCTTTGCATGAGGTGGCCAAAGTATTGGAGTTTCAGCTTTAGCATCAGTCCTTCCAGTGACCACCCAGGGCTGATCTCCTTCAGAATGGACTGGTTGGATCTCCTTGCAGTCCAAGGTACTCTCAAGAGTCTTCTCCAACACCACAGTTCAAAAGCATCAATTCTTCAGCGCTCAGCCTTCTTCACAGTCCAACTCTCACATCCATACATGACCACTGGAAAAACCATCACCTTGACTAGATGGACCTTTGTTGGCAAAGTAATTACACATGTTAACATGCAACAAACATTTATTGAATACGTTTTTGGAGTATGAATACTGAAATAAGAAATTACAAGTTGGCTCAAATATCAATGGAGTCAATGTCTAGCCTTGGAACTTCAGACAGGACATTTAATGGGCCTCAGAAGACTGAAAAATTGTATGAATACATAGTAATTGCATGTTCCATCATTAATGAGCCTTATGCAGATGCAGTTTATGTTACCAGACAGTCATGTCTGTTAAGTCAATATTGTTTTCCTTACCTAAATTAAAGGCTAGAGCAAGACTATAAGTAAAAGATAAATTGCACTGTATTCCTTGTTTCTCCTCTTAAGTGAGTGAAGTGAAGTTGCTCAGTCGTGTCCGACTCTTTGTGACCTCACGGACTGTAGCCTACTAGGCTCCTCTGTCCGTGGGATTTTCCAGGCAATACTGGAGTGTATTGCCATTTCCTTCTCCAGGGGATCTTCCCAACCCAGGGATCAAACCCGGGTCTCCCGCATTGTGGACAGACGCTTTACCGTCTGAGCCATCAGGGAATTATTTGAGTATATTTGACAAAAACAATTTTGCTAATTTGGATTCCTGCTCTGAATTTATGAAAAGCAGTTTGATTTCTGGATAATGTATGTCATTTTGGCTACTTTAAATTTGCAGTGTTTTTATTCTTCAAGCCATTAAATTGTCAAGTTTAGAACATTGTCTTTGAAAGCATCCATGTAACAGAGAGTTTTATAAGTAATTATTACAGCTTATGATAAATATGAGAAATAAAAAAAATAAAATGGTCAAGTAATAATAATGTGTCAAGCCCTGTACTTTATCAGTATTATTCTCATAATTACTAACTAGTGAAGATATATTGCCATTTCACAGAAGGGAAAATTAAGTCTCTGAAAATGTGAATAACTTGCCTGAGATTAGTTACATAGCAAAGAGGAGACATACCTAGAAAAATCCAGGTCTAAATGGCTTCAAATCTAATGCTATTCTCCTTATATTCTACTTTCTATCATGATGATCCATTTTCGTGGCTTTTTCAAAGCATGATTGAAAAGCAAGACTGTAGAGATTTTTCTTNACATAGCAAAGAGGAGACATACCTAGAAAAATCCAGGTCTAAATGGCTTCAAATCTAATGCTATTCTCCTTATATTCTACTTTCTATCATGATGATCCATTTTCGTGGCTTTTTCAAAGCATGATTGAAAAGCAAGACTGTAGAGATTTTTCTTGATGTTATTACCTTGTGTATAGCTAAAGAAATCATGAATGTTAGGTGTTAGAAAAGGCTTGCTATCACAAGGAACTCACTTCCATATGTTAATTGATTAACCTGTTGGACATTAATTTCATTTTGACAGGGATAGACTAATTTAGCCCAGATATATATAGAGAGGTTTTCCTGACTTAGGGAGGCCTATACTTTGTTAGGGCTTCCAAGGTGGCAGAGTGGTAAAGAATCTGCTTGCCAATGCAGGAGACACAAGAGACACACTTTGGATCCCTGAGTCGGTAAGATCCCCTGGAATAGAAAATGGCAACCTGTTCTAGGATTCTTGCCATGGACACAGGAGCCTGGTGGGCTACAGTCCATGGGATTACAGAGAGTTGGACATGACTGAATGCATATAAACTCTTTATTAGACTTGTGAATATAGTAGAAAAAACTAGAATGAGAGAGAACACATAAGAAATCCACAGAATATTTACATTGTGGTAAATAACACCAATAAGAGCAAAATAGTTCCTGGAACAACAGCAAAAAATAAAATAAAATAGAAACTGTGTTTTTATCTAGTAGATTCTGAGAATACATGTATGTTGATTCTACTCGATCTTTGAGGTGAAATTGAAGATGAAAAGAAGGCTTCGGAAATATACTACTAAGCCGGTCTTTAATGAAGTCGCTATTTCAGAATGATAAATGAAGAAATACACATAAATTTGGCTAAATCCTGTGTTCTCTTGTGAACCACGTTTATGTGAAATGTTCTCATTTAGTTACCTCATTCTGTCTTCTCCTATGATGTTGGGGGTGGTGAAGGCTAAGGAAGAGATTATGTGTTTGGAACAATGATGTCCCTTTTGTTGTGCACATAGTATGTTTCATGTGTCAACAAATAGCTGATACATGTTATTGTATTTAATGTTTCAGCAATCCAGTGCATTTTTGTATCCTTAACTGACTGAAGAAAAAATAGCTTCTTAAATTAATCAACTAGACAGTGTCAGAACCTGGATTTCAGTTCTGTTAGGTTTGATTCCTAAGCTGTGATGTTGACTTCTATAGTAACTCTAATTTAAATAAAAATTTCTAATTTAGGATTTAATTTAAAATGGCAAGGTGATATTCTAATATTGCCAAATAGGAATTTAGAACTAAAGGGAAAAAAAATATGAAGCAAACAAAGGAAAAACCAATGTTGTATCTCCTGTGGCAGGTATCTCTTAGAAAGTGGTAAATAGCAGGATAGCACTCAGGGACTCATATATGCTGACTTTTTGTATTTGCACTGACATTATCATTATTCCTAATGTAAATGAGAAAATGGAGGCCCAGAAAGTTCTCATAACCCATCTGCTGTAATTTGGGACTTCAACAACAATCTTTCTTTTTTTATTTTCTTTGATGACAACACTGAATATTTATGACTCGGTATTTATCCTATCCCACCCACTTCTGATTGAGAAAAGAGTGTTAGCTGTCATACTCCTTTCCCTTCTGTCTTTTTAACAAAGCAAGGAATCAATTTTCGACTGTTAAGTTGATAAGACAAATGAAAGAAAGTTAGAAGTGTCTGTTGGAACTTCAATATTCTTTCACAATATGACTCAAATTTAGGAAAGCATAACAGCATGTGGTTTTATGGCTTGTTCGTCATTATTTTCTGTTAACTTTCTCTAGTCTTTATGTTTCTTCTTTATAGGCTCTAGTTGAATAAGAAATACTGAACAAATAGATGACCATATATCTATATAAGATGTATAGACTGCTGTATGTGAGAAGAGAGTTGACAGGGGTAAGAGGGGTCACTTTAAAATTATCCCAGGTAGTCTTCAGGTAAGAATGGGAATTTCAGAAGCAGACTGATTGCCGCCATAAGCACTAAATATCAACCTGGTTAAAGACACATTTTTACTCATTCAAAAATCAGATGAGCAGGGATCACTCTTCGATTCATTTATTAAGCAATATTTGAGTGTTCCTTGGTGCCAGGTGTTGCTCCAAGTGCTGGGGATATAACAAAATGGAAGGAAATTTTGGCACTTGAGGAGGAGGACCTACACTAAGTCTGAAGCCCCTGAAGGGGTAGAATTGCTGTCAGTGTATATTGGTTGCATTATTTCTTAGTTCTTTCTAGGAACTTTAAATAAAATGTGTCCTTAATTCTTAGATCTATTCTTCTAAAATCAGTTCTTCTTGTCTCCTCATAACAAAATTCTGTGTTGTTGTTGTTGTTTTATATTTTTCAAGCAACTACAGGTCTATTTTGAGTCTGTTTATACTACCTAATATGATCAGATCACATACATCCCTAAAACCTGGCCTGAGCCCTATAGTTGAATAAATAGCCATTCTAGAAGGAAAATGAAACCAATGAACAATAACTTGCAATTATTCATAGGCTATAAATTCTTATAATTTTCTTACATTCAAAGACAAAGGTTTTTTTGAACAGGTATTCTCTGTAGTTCTTGTCTTTTTAAGGCAGTATGTCTTGTGAAATGTGATGTTGTGTGAACTTGTGCTGGATGTAGCTTTCTGAAAAGGCCAAGGAGAAATTCTAAACTCCTTTTTGTGATATATTCTTGTTCCCATCAGTGACCTCTTCATTGAGAAGAGAGAGAGGAAGGAAGAAAGAAAATGAGGTTTTCTCTGATGACAAGTCAATTTAAGAGAACCCTCTGATCAATGACTGTGCTTGGCAAAAGCAAGAGGTTTCTGGTTTCTTTTAAGGGAAAAAATGCCAACACATCCTTGATGGCTTGTAGTCTCTGAAAGTGGGATACATTTTGTAAGGCATAAGAAAGTAATGCATAGGAAAGGCATAGGAAAGTAAGCTTGATTTTTGCACAAGGACTTCATTTGTGGAGCATAAAAGCATCCCCAGTGAAGTTAATGGCCAGGAGAGAGGAAGCTAAGCTCAAAAGTTGCATTTAAAAAATTAATTAGAAAAGACATAGTAATGAACATTATGTTACTAGACATAAGTTGATTTCGATTAATGACTGAATACTTTTAAAAATACACATGACATTATGTCTTTTATTGAACCAATGAGAGGACTAATGTTGAAAATTATGCTACATTTTAAGATTCATAAACCTGTTGCCTCTCCGGAGGTTAGAAGTCACAAAATGAAGCATATTTGAATATGGATTGCTTATGACACAGAATACCAAGAAGAAGGAATGTAATTTTTTATTCTGTTTCATGCTGGAAACCAAATTGCTTATTAGATTCAACATAGTGAATAGCATACCAGCACATCAAGTAGGGACAGTCATGTCTCTATCAGTGACAACTGCTTGGAGAACTGAAATTGTTTACTCTGAGAAATCTGACTGCATTAATGATTTCCTGCTTCCCTTATCTAGCATGCAGTGAGCTCATGTTTTCCTTTGTTCACAATGTTTTACAATCAGCTAAATGAATAACAGTAATAATTTGCTTAAATATAGTACTTCTCATCAAACTATTTTTAAGTGCTTTTGTGAAGAATTAGTGTTACAGGGTCCAGCGATGCATGTGCTTGTTGTTATTCACATTGCAAAGGGAGGATATAAAGAGCTTAAGTGGCTCTTCCCAGATCTATGGAAAAATCAGTCAAAGATTCATGCATTAATTGTAGGAATCCTGGCTCCTATTTCATTGATCCAAAGCTGGACCTCATATTTATTAGATAGACATATTTGTCTTTAAAGGCTAACCAGAAGCATGCATTTCTTACAGCTCTATCTCAGCTTAGTAATGAATAATAAAAATGAATTGCCAGGGTAGGGCAAGGTTGAAGTGCTAAATTTGTAACACATTTTACTATTGTGTAAAACTTTTGTGTCTTTTGTGTCTATATCATTCTTTCTCAGTTTGTTTATTTATAATCTGGTTTGTTTATAATAGAATTTGCCTGTCAATGAATAAAAAAGCAGTCATCTTTTTTCTGTCAAAAACTTGAGATTTAGATTAAAAAAAGAGGAATAAACAAGGAATTTTTATGCTGCTGAAAAGAAAAAAAATAGAATTATTTTTACCATTGTTGTATTTAGGAATAAAATTATAGGTTCACCTGTGAACCCTTCCCTGGAAAGGAGATGGTTGCCAAGTTGCTAAGGGCCTCATATAAATATATATAAATTTACACACACACACAACACACACATGAACATATTTTGCATTTATTGCCTTATATTAAAATGGCTTTTTGAAATACTATAATCTACACAGATAATTTAGGTAGGTGCATATTAATCTTTACTTAAAGATGAATACACTACCTTGTAAAGTATATTAAATCTAGAAAATTGAAAAATACAAGACACATTTTCTGAGAGTAATCTATCAAGTCCAAGTAATATATGATGCTGTGCTGAACATCTGTTCAGAACATACTCTTATGGTGTAAATGTTGAAAACTCAAAGGCCATGATTCAGCAGTTGTGCTCCTTGGTATTTACCCAAAGAGGATGGAAGTATATGTCCATATAAAACCCTCCATGCAGGTATTTAGAGCAGCTTTATTCATGATTGCCCAAACCAAGAAGCAACCAAGATGTTCTTCACTAAGTGACTAGGTAAAGTGTGCTTCACCCAGACAATGGAATGTTATTTAGCACTAAAAAGAAATGATCTGTGATTTCCATGGTGGTCCAGTGATAAAGAATCCACCTGCCAATGCAGAGAACACAGGTTCAATTCCTACTCTGGGAAGATTCCACATTCCTCAGGGTAACTGAGTCTGTGCCCTGAAGCCCATGTACCACAACTACTGAAGCCTCGCATGTTCTAGAGCTTGTACTCCACAACAAGAGAAGCTATCACAATGAGAAGCCCTCACACTTCTACCAGGGTGTAGTCCCCACTCTCCATAACTAGAGAAAGCTCATACACAGCAAAGACCCAGCATGGCCANCTCTTAGTTTACCAAACAACATTACAATTGATTAGGGAACAGTTTAACTGTGGCAACAATATGAATCAGCTGAACACTTCTCCTCCCCTTCATTCATCTTAGAATGAGATAATGAGGCAAGGCTATGCTAGTAGAGATATCACTTTTAGCCAAATAATTCATCTGTGAATAGCCTCAGATTGCAAAAATTACAGTCTCATTTAAGCATTATTTATCGTTAGTGTGAGGGTAAAACTTTGGCAATATTTTACAGTGCATGGAGAAAAAATCTTCATGACAACATATTTATACATTTTATAGAAATGAATCAAGATAATTCATCTTTTTAAGGCTAATTGAAGCCATTGAATAATATTACTAAAACAGTCTTTAGATCAGTGAATTTTATTTTTTAAATTAGGTGAACATTGATGATAAAANGCTAATTTTAGTTTAGTTATTTAATATATTTACATTAAAAATCCTCTTCTACAGAATTACATAATAATATAAAAGAATATCTTTTGAAAAAAAATGGCATATTTTTATGAGAAATTCTTGCATTTTAAACAAATTTGAAGTTGTTACAAATATCTCTTAGTTTACCAAACAACATTACAATTGATTAGGGAACAGTTTAACTGTGGCAACAATATGAATCAGCTGAACACTTCTCCTCCCCTTCATTCATCTTAGAATGAGATAATGAGGCAAGGCTATGCTAGTAGAGATATCACTTTTAGCCAAATAATTCATCTGTGAATAGCCTCAGATTGCAAAAATTACAGTCTCATTTAAGCATTATTTATCGTTAGTGTGAGGGTAAAACTTTGGCAATATTTTATAGTGCATGGAGAAAAAATCTTCATGACAACATATTTATACATTTTATAGAAATGAATCAAGATAATTCATCTTTTTAAGGCTAATTGAAGCCATTGAATAATATTACTAAAACAGTCTTTAGATCAGTGAATTTTATTTTTTAAATTAGGTGAACATTGATGATAAAATCAAATAATCTCTAAAACTATATAATCCAACTCCTATCTGCTAATGGGTATTTCAATGTAGCCCTGACATCTATATTCTATTTTAAAATGTAAACATAGAAAATTATTACACAACATAAATCTGACAATGTAATCTATTTTTCCAGTTCCAAATGTCATCCTATCTGAGGGTCATTTTCATGCAAATAATATACTATACTTGGCAGTAAGTAATTATATACAGCATAGCAACAACTATGGAGGTTAAAAACAAAGTGCTTAGTCAAACATGAAAAATATGAAATTATATACATGAAGCATTATGTATGCAAATTAAAAACAAATGTGCAGAATCCTGTAAAGGTTGAATTAGATTTCGACATGTACTGAAAGCATTCCTAAAATGTCATCTCTCATTCATCTATGTTTCTACAGTCCTATTCATCATAGTATGGTAGCTGCCCTTGGTCATTATTTCTCCTTTCACTGATTAAAATAAAAGCACAATCAGAAACCAAACATGTTCACAAAACAACTATGATGATGTATCATCCACTGAAGAAATTAAACAGACAAATAAACCATAAACAAAAAACAAATAATTGTTCTGTTGCCTAAGATCTAGAATAGTAATGTCTTGGGGATCATTTGTTTGCAAGAAAAACTAATCAAATTAATTTAAGAAAAAATTGTTCCTACCTACTGTTAAACTAGAAATTTTATCTTAAGATGCTGGATTTTATTCTGAAGACTAAAATTATAAACAAGTATTGTAAGTAGGAGAATGATGTTATGAATGGTGATTCACCTTTTTCTAAATTTAATAAATATATGTAATTGATTTTATAATCACACAAATAGTGAATATTGATTATAGATAAATTTGAAAATACAATTCAGAAAAAGGGAGAATATGAAAGGAAATAAAGAACCCTATGGTTAGGCATTGTTTGTCTGATTGCTCTGAGATCCTTGGATAGGTTCAGTGAAACACAGAAAAATAGAACATTTACTACACATTGCCATACAGCAAGAATTTCCTTAGAAGTCCTATGATGGATTCCTGAATGCTGACCTTGTCCCTGTTCTTCACTCCCCAAAAGAACCATCACTTCAGTGAGAGGCAAAGGGAAGCAGTGATGGCCATGTCCACTCCCTTATATTCTTGGTCTTGATAGTCTTTGGAACACTGCTCTGCTACTTTGCCAAAGGTGTAAGGTGAGAGCAAGTTGGAGAGTCATTATTTCTCCCACTTTTTGATCTGATCTGGTTTGATGTTCAACTGAGCTCAAGTACTCAGTGTCTAACTCATAGATTTGGAGATTGTGCTCTAGATTTGAGTTGTATCAGGATTTTTCAGAAAAAAAAAAAAAAGAAATGTGTGTGTATATATGAAATATCTATATATACGTATATACATGTTTGTGTTATGTGTGCAGAGAGAGACAGATTTCTTTTAAGATTTTGGCTCGTGTAATTATGGAGGCTGACAGGTCCCAGGATCTGCTGTCAGCTGACTGGGGACACGGGAAGAGTGGGNATACATGTTTGTGTTATGTGTGCAGAGAGAGACAGATTTCTTTTAAGATTTTGGCTCGTGTAATTATGGAGGCTGACAGGTCCCAGGATCTGCTGTCAGCTGACTGGGGACACGGGAAGTGTGGATGTGTTAGTGTTAGTCTGAAGGCAGACAAAAGTTGATGTCCTGGTTAGAAGGCAGACAGGAGGGATTCTCTCTTATTTGAGGAAGTGAAGGTGAAAGTTACTCAGTCATGTCCTACTCTTTGCAACCCTGTGGTCTCTATAGTCTATGGAATTCCCCAGGCCAGAATACTGGAGTAGGCAGCCATTCCCTTCTCCAGGGGATCTTCGCAACCCAGGATTAGAACACAGGTCTCTTGCATTACAGGTGGATTCTTTACCAGCTGAGCCACCAGGGAAGCCTTGTTTGAGGGATGGTCAGTCTTTTTGTTCTGTTCAGGCCCTCATGTGATTGGATGAGGTCCTTGCACACTAGGGAGAAGAGTCTGCTTTATCAGTTTACTGACAAAGCCATAATATCAACTAAAGATACCCAGAATAATGTTTGGCCAGATATCTGGGAACACCATGGACCAGTTAAGTTGACACATAAAATTAACCATCTCATGGGTCTTGCATGAGTATAGACTTAATTCTGGATATTCCCCCTCTTATTTCCTACATGGTCAATTTTATGCTCTCCTTGATCTTTCCCATTGGCATATAAACATATTTTAATGTTTACCATCTTCTAGAAATCCTGCCTTAATCCTGCTCTCCCTCATGCTGTCATACTCTTTTCTCTGCTTCTGTAAAAGTATAGAATTCACTTTACTTATGGTTTTAGAAAAGGCAGAGGAACCAGAGATCAAGATGCCAACATTTGCTGGATCATGAAAAAAGCAAGAGAGTTTCAGAAAAACATCTATTTCTGCATTATTTACTATGTTAAAGCCTTTGACTGTGTGGATCACAATAAACTGTGGAAAATTATGAAGGAGATGGGAATACCAGACCACCTAACCTGCCTCTTGAGAATCTGTATTCAGGTCAGGAAGCAACAGTTAGAACTGGACATGGAACAACAGACTGGCTCCAAATATGAAAAGGAGTATGTCAAGGCTGTATATTGTCACCCTGCTTATTTAACTTCTATGAAGAGTACATCATGAGAAACACTGGACTGGAAGAAACACAAGCTGGAAACAAGATTGCTGGAGAAATATAAATAACCTCAGATATGCAGATGACACCACCCTTATGGCAGAAAGTGAAGAGGAACTAAAAAGCCTCTTGATGAAAGTAAAAGAGGAGAGTGAAAAAGTTGGCTTAAAGCTCAACATTCAGAAAATGAATATCATGGCATCTGGTCCCATCACTCCATGGGAAATAGATGGGGGAAACAGTGGAAACAGTGTCAGACTTTATTTTGGGGGGCTCCCAAATCACAGCAGATGGTGCCTGCAGCCATGAAATTAAAAGACGCTTACTCCTTGGAAGGAAAAGTTATGACCAACCTAGATAGCATATTCAAAAGCAGAGACATTACTTTGCTGACTAAGATCCTTCTAGTCAAGGCTATGGTTTTTCCAGTAGTCAGGTATGGATGTGAGAGCTGGACTGTGAAGAAGGCTGAGCACTGAAGAATTGATGCTTTTGAACTGTGGTGTTGGAGAATACTCTTGAGAGTCCCTTGGACTGCAAGGAGATCCAACCAGTCCATTCTGAAGGAGATCAACCCTGGGATTTCTTTGGAAGGAATGATGCTAAAGCTGAAACTCCAATACTTTGGGCACCTCATGTGAAGAGTTGACTTATTGGAAAAGACTCTGATGTTGGGAGGGATTGGGGGCAGGAGGAGAAGGGGACGACAGAGGATGAGAGGGCTGGATGGCACCACTGACTCGATGGACACGAGTCTGAGTGAACTCCGGGAGATGGTGATGGACAGGGAGGTCTGGCGTGCTGCGATTCACGGGGTCGTAAAGGGTTGGACATGACTGAGCGACTGAACTGAACTGAACTGATGGTTTCATTCTGATTTTTGTCTTACTTCCCATAATCAGTATTTTCTTTGGCAATACTTTTTTGGTCAATATTAAGTTGCAGTCAGTCTTTTAAGTTCTTCATGCTTCCATAATTTCTCAGGCATCTGATGTAGTTGACCTCTTGGTATCATTTTCTTCTCTCAGCTTCCTTGCCATCTCAGCTTGCCTGTTTTCTCCTTCAGTGCTAATTGCTGTCTCATAGTTATTTTGTTGCCTGTTCTTCCTCTTGTCAGAGTTCTCTCCTTTGAAAGTAATTCAAAGTTTAGGTCCCAGTTCTTATTTTTCTGGCTATACTCTGAAGCCTTGAGTGATTTTATTCAGTCTGCTGGCTTTAAATACCACTTAAACACTGATTATTAGTATTAGTACTTTGTAATGCTCTTGCTTAGGTTATTTGCCAAATTTCTCTGTGCTTCAGTGTATTTGTCTCTATTTAAAATAATAGTAGCTGACAGTTTTTATAAGGATTGAATGGATTCATGTGTGCAAATATTTGAAGCTTTGCCTGGTAAAAGTAAGCACAAAATGACATGTTGTACAATCGTCCCTGGGGAGATTGGTTCTAGTATTGCCACAATTATCAAAGTCCATGCATTCTTAAGTTCTATACTTATCCCTTTTTACCCACACATTCTGGATTTGCAAATTCAACCATCTGTAGATCTCAAACATAGCACAGCATCTGTGGTTGGTGGAAACCATAA
>SJYW01001755.1:232850-252457 GCA_006410735.1 Raphicerus campestris | reverse complement strand
AATAACCTCAGATATGCAGATGACACCACCCTTATGGCAGAAAGTGAAGAGGAACTAAAAAGCCTCTTGATGAAAGTAAAAGAGGAGAGTGAAAAAGTTGGCTTAAAGCTCAACATTCAGAAAATGAATATCATGGCATCTGGTCCCATCACTCCATGGGAAATAGATGGGGGAAACAGTGGAAACAGTGTCAGACTTTATTTTGGGGGGCTCCCAAATCACAGCAGATGGTGCCTGCAGCCATGAAATTAAAAGACGCTTACTCCTTGGAAGGAAAAGTTATGACCAACCTAGATAGCATATTCAAAAGCAGAGACATTACTTTGCTGACTAAGATCCTTCTAGTCAAGGCTATGGTTTTTCCAGTAGTCAGGTATGGATGTGAGAGCTGGACTGTGAAGAAGGCTGAGCACTGAAGAATTGATGCTTTTGAACTGTGGTGTTGGAGAATACTCTTGAGAGTCCCTTGGACTGCAAGGAGATCCAACCAGTCCATTCTGAAGGAGATCAACCCTGGGATTTCTTTGGAAGGAATGATGCTAAAGCTGAAACTCCAATACTTTGGGCACCTCATGTGAAGAGTTGACTTATTGGAAAAGACTCTGATGTTGGGAGGGATTGGGGGCAGGAGGAGAAGGGGACGACAGAGGATGAGAGGGCTGGATGGCACCACTGACTCGATGGACACGAGTCTGAGTGAACTCCGGGAGATGGTGATGGACAGGGAGGTCTGGCGTGCTGCGATTCACGGGGTCGTAAAGGGTTGGACATGACTGAGCGACTGAACTGAACTGAACTGATGGTTTCATTCTGATTTTTGTCTTACTTCCCATAATCAGTATTTTCTTTGGCAATACTTTTTTGGTCAATATTAAGTTGCAGTCAGTCTTTTAAGTTCTTCATGCTTCCATAATTTCTCAGGCATCTGATGTAGTTGACCTCTTGGTATCATTTTCTTCTCTCAGCTTCCTTGCCATCTCAGCTTGCCTGTTTTCTCCTTCAGTGCTAATTGCTGTCTCATAGTTATTTTGTTGCCTGTTCTTCCTCTTGTCAGAGTTCTCTCCTTTGAAAGTAATTCAAAGTTTAGGTCCCAGTTCTTATTTTTCTGGCTATACTCTGAAGCCTTGAGTGATTTTATTCAGTCTGCTGGCTTTAAATACCACTTAAACACTGATTATTAGTATTAGTACTTTGTAATGCTCTTGCTTAGGTTATTTGCCAAATTTCTCTGTGCTTCAGTGTATTTGT
Organism: Raphicerus campestris; assembly: GCA_006410735.1. Lineage (NCBI taxonomy): Eukaryota > Metazoa > Chordata > Mammalia > Artiodactyla > Bovidae > Raphicerus > Raphicerus campestris. The sequence continues at coordinate 251,209 of SJYW01001755.1, read as the reverse complement.
CTCTATTTAAAATAATAGTAGCTGACAGTTTTTATAAGGATTGAATGGATTCATGTGTGCAAATATTTGAAGCTTTGCCTGGTAAAAGTAAGCACAAAATGACATGTTGTACAATCGTCCCTGGGGAGATTGGTTCTAGTATTGCCACAATTATCAAAGTCCATGCATTCTTAAGTTCTATACTTATCCCTTTTTACCCACACATTCTGGATTTGCAAATTCAACCATCTGTAGATCTCAAACATAGCACAGCATCTGTGGTTGGTGGAAACCATAATGTGGAACCTGCGGATAAGGAGAGCTAACTATGGATGCATCTGTATGTGTCTGTGTATTCATTCACTTCTAGTAACATAAACCTCAGTGGCTGGACAGTTGGTTAGTTCTGCTATTCTAATACTTCAGTGGAATTCTTTTCTTCGTTCTGTATAATTAGATACAGTTATGCATTGACATTGATAAGTACCCAGCCATGGAAAAGAACACACTCTGGAATAAAAAATCAGAACTTCCAAGCAAATACTCACAATCAATTAGCTTTGTGACCTTGAGCAAGTGACTTGAGCTTTCTGAACCTCAGGGACTGTGTGTATGTAAAGGAGTTCTTTACATGATGCAGTCAAGAGGATCCTTGTTTCTTAGAGCTTTCTGATGATAATCTCGATGAAGAGTGTTCCAAGGAAAAGCATGGGTACCAGTGTTTTAATACCGGAATGCACAGGGTGTATACCACAGACTAAAAGGCTATGTGCCTGAGGCAAGTGATGTAGGGGGAGATGACATTGAATGAAGACCAGATCATGTAGTGTCTTGAGTGCCTTAGCAAGAAGTTATATTTTATTTCTTGCAGTGTAAAACCTATTGGCAGTGCTTTGATTACATTGAAAGATTAGAAATAGAATTTTGACTGCTGGATGGGTAATAGGAGAGTGGGAAGTAGGGAGATGGTGAAATAGTTGGCTGTTGGTGTAGTGAATTAGACTAAGTGAGTGGCTATGAAGAGATGGTCAGATTTAGAATATGTGTTTTGAGGGATCTTTCTCATGGACAAGATGGGAGAGAGTTAAATAGAGCAGTCCAGTAAGACTGTTAGGTTTTGTTTGTTGTGTTTCATTTGAGAAACCAAGCTGATGTTGCTGCTGTTTGCTTCTGTTTGAGAATGGGAAAAGCAAACATATAGGCAGGATGCAATTAATGGTTCTGTTTAGGCTGCATTGCATTTGAGATGTCTGTAGATACCATGGTCAAAATAGCCAAAAGGAAATTAGACACATGAATGAGGAGGTGACGGAAGAAGGCAAAACTGCAAATAGAATGTAGTTATTGGCATATAGAATACAAATAAAGTCATTGGAGAGGATGAAATCATAGGGAGCTAGACAAGAGAAGGAAGCAGAAATAAAGACCTTAAATATCCAAAATCTGGTGGTCTGTAATGGAAGAAGAACCAGCAAAAAATACTGTGAAGAAGAGGCTAGAGAAGTAATGGTAAGCAAGGAGTCCAAGAGACCAAACAGCTCTAGAAAAGAAAATACTTTGAAAAGAAATGGGCGGCAAATGTCACCAGGTTGTGCGCAGGTCGAATCAGATTGGGCTTGGGAGGACACAGTCTGTGCTGTTATCAATTAGAATCTTGGGGAGGGGCAGCCTTATTGGAAATGTTGAAGAGCGTATTGAAGGTTAGGATATGGAAATAATGAGTAAAGGCAAATCTTCTGAGAAGTTTGGCCGTGAAGAAGAAAGAAAAATGACTAGCTTGGGAATATAAATTCATTAATTTCTTTCATTTAAAAAGTAAAACGTGAAAGCTCTCTGGCTGAAACAGCTGTCAGAATATTATCTTCAGATTGGTTCAGGCAATCTAGCCTCCTTTTCTGTGTGTGTCACTCTTTCCTTTTCTCCTCGAAGCTACAAGCTTGGTGAACAACGGTGATGCCCTTCCCACATGAGTAGATACTTTCTTCAGTTAGAACAACCGCATTTTCTTGCTAGGACTTGTGGTCAAGTACACACACCAATACTAACACTACCTTTCGAAGAGTCTAAAGTAAAAAGACATAGTCTTGGCCATTAAGGAGCTCACAGCCTAATTAAATTTGTCTTATTCTGAGGGGTAGTCCAATTCAGTGTCGTATCTATTGTGTTGGTGCCTCTGGGGGAGGGGGCATATGTCATTTGTTCTAGATGGATAAAAATGAATTCACTGTTATAGTTACTTGGGAATTAAACATCCATCGAAAATAACTCATATTCAACTTTTCTGGAGGAAAGTATAAAGAACAAAAGCATCTGCACTGTGTGTTAGTTGGCAAGTCTCCTTGTCTGGCACTTTCCAAATTGTTTTAGCAACGTTTGGCAAGAATCTATCACAAATTATGTATGATTATAATTTTGCAGTATGTGAAAGCAGATGGAGAAAATGAATTTACAGAGAGAATGTTTCTTTGTTGGAAACTGATTGGTAATAATAATTATCTTTAAAGAAGGCAAAAAATAAAAAATAAGAATTACCCACTGACTTTCAGGTATATATTTGGGAACTTATTTGAAAACCCCTTAAACTTACACAAAACTAGAAACTGATTCAGAGAAAAACCTCTACCAAAAATTACTCTAAAATGATACACAGTATACAAGCAGACACATATTCTGACTTCTGTAAAAGCCTAATTGTTTCATTAAAATGCTTGTTTGGAAAGGAAAATAATTAACTAAATTGGAAGCTAAATGAAGAAACAGCACATAATTGATACTGGCTTATATGTCTTAGAGATAAAATTTCTGTGCTCCTAACTCATGAGATAATTTTTTTAATATAATTTTTTTAGCTCATGAGTAATCACATGGAAAATCATGGTAACTTCATAAAGCAGCTGCATCTTAGAAGTCAACTGCAAGTAAGCAAGTTGTTATTTTAAAATAATTTTTAATGCTACTTCATAGTTTATGCACTTCTAAAGAGAACTGAGGTCTAGAGTCAGAATTGTTGTTCAGTCACTAAATGGTACCCTACTCTTTGCAAACCTATGGATTGCAGCATGCCAGGTTTCCCTGTCCTTCACTGTCTCCCAGAGTTTGCTCAAGCTCAAGTCCATTGAGTTGGTGACTCCATCCAACCATCTCATCTCTGTCACCCTCTTCTCTTCCTGCCCTCAATCTTTCCCAGATTCAGGGTCTATTCTAATGAGTCAACTCTTCATGTCAGGTGGCCAAAGTATGGAACTTCAGCATTAGTCCTTCCAATGAATATTCAGGGTTGATTTCTTTTAGGATTGACTGGTTTGATTTCCTTACTGTCCAAGGAACTCTCAATAGTCTTCTCCAGGACAGTTTGAAAATATAAATTGTTTGGCCCTCAGCCATCTTTATGGTCTAATGCTCAGAATACTCTCAGAATGCCTCTCAGACTCAGAGGGCCTGGGTTCAAATCCTGCGCCACTCAGTTTCACAGATGACCTACCCCCCTTTCTCTTCAGTCTTCTTTGCCTTTGTATACTCCAGTCAGGACCAACTGCTTGTTACCACCTCCACCTTTGCAACTTTGGTCTATGTTGCCATTATCTCTCACTTGAATTTTGAAATAATTTCCTACTTTATTTTCCTGATTTGAACCTTTCTCCCTGCAGACAATTCTGAAAATGGAAAAATTCTGTTAAATGTAAGTTGGACTATGAAGCTCTTTTATTCAGACCCTCATGGGCTTCTTCTGGGCTCCAGGATGCATTTACATTTTATCTTCCTCTCTTATGCATCTGACCCGATCATTTGCACTCTCCCCTTGCTCCCATTTCCCCATACAAGGTGGCCTTTCTGCTGTTCTGTGGACACACCAGGCAAGGTCTAGTCTCATGCTCTTTCTTCTTGTTACCCTCCTCTGCCTGCAGCCTCTTCACTTAGACATCTTCATGACCAGCTCCCTCACTTCCTTTTGAAGCAGAAACCCTTCCTGACACAACCTTATCACACGTGCTTAATTTTTATTTCTATTTACAGGATAATTGTCATCTGTATACTTTATTTATTTGTACTTTTATTGTTTGTCCTGCTTCATTAGAACAGAAATCCAGGACAACAAGGATTTCCATGTTTATTTTTTAAATGACTTGACAAATTTGGAGCCACAAACATTTTAAAGTGAATTAATAAATTGCTGTTATTATCATGTTTGAGAATTCATGTCTAATTGTTGCCTCATGCATTCACTGGCAGGTAAATCATTTAATATTTCCTTACCTATAAAATGAGGCTTTAAACACCAGCTTCACTAGGCTGTTACAGGGATTAAATAAGATAAAAATATCTAACTTACAGGTTGCTATGAGGGTTAAATAGAACATTTACATGAAAAGTACCTAGCACACTGCTTGGCAGATAAAAAGGTGATGAATTAACATTAATAGAATTTGCATCTGAATGAAGAGATTATGTTATGCAAATCGAGGCATCATTTGTTTGGGCCCTGATTTTATATTTAGGAAAAGGAAATTATGTGTATTATTTTTCATGGGGAGTTTTGTAAAGCACTGTCTTACTCAATTATGTATTTGTTCCTAAACTCTTTATTCACACACATTTAGATAGTTTTTATTTTTCACTCAAAACATATATCTCAAAGTAATACAGTGTTTTGCCAATGTCCCATGTCCATAGACCATCACAGAACACTGCTGTGGTCAGTTTGACTGATTGTGTATTTCTATGAGCGAGGTGGAGACTGCATTTCATGGGAACAGTGCACATCTCAGTAAGAGGATATTGGAAGGAACTTTTAGGTTTAAGGATTGTGTTAGGTTATTTTAGGGGAACATTTATGAAAGTGGTACTTGGAGTTGGTACCTTAAAGAAGAGAGACGGTTCTGTGATTGAGAAGCTTAAGAGAGTGGGAAGAATGAAGTAGGGCTAAAATTGTAATTGGTAAAGCAGCAGTAATCACAGATGTCAATTGGAAGTGGGGATATTGGTGATTATTGTGCATGGCTTGAACAATAATCTGGCTGTGGTTTGTGTCCAGTCATGACTACTGAGTGGCTTATTTATGTCCACTTCATCATGGTTGCATGGTCACCTTGTCTGGTGTTGGTGACCTGTGAGATTATTTATGTGCTACAGGAGAACTCCATGACCTTCCCCAAGTACTGAGGTTAGTGCCTAGCTACACCTAGGACGGACCAGCTCCCAGAGGTCATGGGCTACTTTTCTCTTTCTCAGGCTTTGCACACATGTACACATATAGTAAAAGTTGGTTTTGATGATTTCATCATTTTTTATGATGTACTAAGCCACCCAAATTTATGTGACTTATTCTTAAGATATGTAATTCTTGAGGAAAAAGTCAGTGTAATTTTATATCCAAATTAATTGAAATGGGTATATGACATAATTTTGGTAGAAATTGGTACTTAGCTTTTCTTAGGTAAATATTTATCAGTTCAGTTCTGTTGCTCAGTCATGTCTGACTTTGTGACCCCATGAATTGCAGTATGCCAGGCCTCCCTGTCCATCACCAACTCCTGGAGCTTACTCAAACCCATGTCCATCAAGTCAGTGATACCATCCAGCCATCTCATCCTCTGTCATCCCCTTCTCTTCCTGCCCCCAATCCCTCCCAGCATCAGAGTTTTCCAATGAGTCAGCTCTTCGCATGAGGTGGCCAAAGTACTGGAGTTTCAGCTTTAGCATCATTCCTTCCAAAGAATACCCAGGACTGATCTCCTTTAGAATGGACTGGTTGGATCTAAATATCCAAATATAGCATAGTTAAATGATATTTTTGAACAAATGAAATTTTCCAGACATAGCTGTAATGTATGGATCATTTTTAAGGATGCATTTCACAACTAAAAATTGTATTTATAATAAAAGTAAACAGAAAGAAAAATTGCAGTGTAAAAACATTTTTGTAATTTAATCATGAAGAAGCATCCAATTTCCTCAAGTGCCCTTTATTATTGTAGCTTGCATAAATTCACACCACTCATTTTTTGTTTTTCTGCTAGGAGATTTGCATTTAAAAGTTTATTTATTATTTATGAATATCCCACTCATTAAAAAAATTATGCCAGTTCATTTACATATTAGTCTGCTGTTGCTACCTGAGATAGTACCTATTACACTAAAATCTTTCAGCATTGTGTTTCTTTTTAAACTTTTTATTTTGTATAGCCAATTAACACTGTTGTGATAGTTTCAGGTGAACAACAAAGGAACTCAGCTATATGTATACATGTATCCATTCTCCCCCAAACTCCCCTCCCATCCAGGTTGCCACATAACACTGAGAGAGTTCCACATTCAGCACTGTGTTTTAAAATTTTACTGAATTAGGTTATTATCAGGATAAGTAGCCTTCACATTATATAGATGTTATCCATTTAAACAGATAAATGGATAAAAAGATAATAGGTATCCCTTACAGATGTTTAGCTCTGAATGATTATCTAGTCAAAGGTCTTGTTTGATGAGGAAAATGAGGCATATAGACATTAAGTTATGCTGTTGAGATATGCAGAGCTGAAATAAGTAACTGGAGTTTCTTGCTTCAGTCAAGCCTTTCCCACTATGTCTCATATCTTGTCTCCCAGGGTTAAATTGAAAAATCTGCTGTGGATTTATCTTTCTTATCTAGTAAATCACTTAAATTCAACATTTATTTGNAATAATTTTTAATGCTACTTCATAGTTTATGCACTTCTAAAGAGAACTGAGGTCTAGAGTCAGAATTGTTGTTCAGTCACTAAATGGTACCCTACTCTTTGCAAACCTATGGATTGCAGCATGCCAGGTTTCCCTGTCCTTCACTGTCTCCCAGAGTTTGCTCAAGCTCAAGTCCATTGAGTTGGTGACTCCATCCAACCATCTCATCTCTGTCACCCTCTTCTCTTCCTGCCCTCAATCTTTCCCAGATTCAGGGTCTATTCTAATGAGTCAACTCTTCATGTCAGGTGGCCAAAGTATGGAACTTCAGCATTAGTCCTTCCAATGAATATTCAGGGTTGATTTCTTTTAGGATTGACTGGTTTGATTTCCTTACTGTCCAAGGAACTCTCAATAGTCTTCTCCAGGACAGTTTGAAAATATAAATTGTTTGGCCCTCAGCCATCTTTATGGTCTAATGCTCAGAATACTCTCAGAATGCCTCTCAGACTCAGAGGGCCTGGGTTCAAATCCTGCGCCACTCAGTTTCACAGACGACCTACCCCCCTTTCTCTTCAGTCTTCTTTGCCTTTGTATACTCCAGTCAGGACCAACTGCTTGTTACCACCTCCACCTTTGCAACTTTGGTCTATGTTGCCATTATCTCTCACTTGAATTTTGAAATAATTTCCTACTTTATTTTCCTGATTTGAACCTTTCTCCCTGCAGACAATTCTGAAAATGGAAAAATTCTGTTAAATGTAAGTTGGACTATGAAGCTCTTTTATTCAGACCCTCATGGGCTTCTTCTGGGCTCCAGGATGCATTTACATTTTATCTTCCTCTCTTATGCATCTGACCCGATCATTTGCACTCTCCCCTTGCTCCCATTTCCCCATACAAGGTGGCCTTTCTGCTGTTCTGTGGACACACCAGGCAAGGTCTAGTCTCATGCTCTTTCTTCTTGTTACCCTCCTTTGCCTGCAGCCTCTTCACTTAGACATCTTCATGACCAGCTCCCTCACTTCCTTTTGAAGCAGAAACCCTTCCTGACACAACCTTATCACACGTGCTTAATTTTTATTTCTATTTACAGGATAATTGTCATCTGTATACTTTATTTATTTGTACTTTTATTGTTTGTCCTGCTTCATTAGAACAGAAATCCAGGACAATAAGGATTTCCATGTCTATTTTTTAAATGACTTGACAAATTTGGAGCCACAAACATTTTAAAGTGAATTAATAAATTGCTGTTATTATCATGTTTGAGAATTCATGTCTAATTGTTGCCTCATGCATTCACTGGCAGGTAAATCATTTAATATTTCCTTACCTATAAAATGAGGCTTTAAACACCAGCTTCACTAGGCTGTTACAGGGATTAAATAAGATAAAAATATCTAACTTACAGGTTGCTATGAGGGTTAAATAGAACATTTACATGAAAAGTACCTAGCACACTGCTTGGCAGATAAAAAGGTGATGAATTAACATTAATAGAATTTGCATCTGAATGAAGAGATTATGTTATGCAAATCGAGGCATCATTTGTTTGGGCCCTGATTTTATATTTAGGAAAAGGAAATTATGTGTATTATTTTTCATGGGGAGTTTTGTAAAGCACTGTCTTACTCAATTATGTATTTGTTCCTAAACTCTTTATTCACACACATTTAGATAGTTTTTATTTTTCACTCAAAACATATATCTCAAAGTAATACAGTGTTTTGCCAATGTCCCATGTCCATAGACCATCACAGAACACTGCTGTGGTCAGTTTGACTGATTGTGTATTTCTATGAGCGAGGTGGAGACTGCATTTCATGGGAACAGTGCACATCTCAGTAAGAGGATATTGGAAGGAACTTTTAGGTTTAAGGATTGTGTTAGGTTATTTTAGGGGAACATTTATGAAAGTGGTACTTGGAGTTGGTACCTTAAAGAAGAGAGACGGTTCTGTGATTGAGAAGCTTAAGAGAGTGGGAAGAATGAAGTAGGGCTAAAATTGTAATTGGTAAAGCAGCAGTAATCACAGATGTCAATTGGAAGTGGGGATATTGGTGATTATTGTGCATGGCTTGAACAATAATCTGGCTGTGGTTTGTGTCCAGTCATGACTACTGAGTGGCTTATTTATGTCCACTTCATCATGGTTGCATGGTCACCTTGTCTGGTGTTGGTGACCTGTGAGATTATTTATGTGCTACAGGAGAACTCCATGACCTTCCCCAAGTACTGAGGTTAGTGCCTAGCTACACCTAGGACGGACCAGCTCCCAGAGGTCATGGGCTACTTTTCTCTTTCTCAGGCTTTGCACACATGTACACATATAGTAAAAGTTGGTTTTGATGATTTCATCATTTTTTATGATGTACTAAGCCACCCAAATTTATGTGACTTATTCTTAAGATATGTAATTCTTGAGGAAAAAGTCAGTGTAATTTTATATCCAAATTAATTGAAATGGGTATATGACATAATTTTGGTAGAAATTGGTACTTAGCTTTTCTTAGGTAAATATTTATCAGTTCAGTTCTGTTGCTCAGTCATGTCTGACTTTGTGACCCCATGAATTGCAGTATGCCAGGCCTCCCTGTCCATCACCAACTCCTGGAGCTTACTCAAACCCATGTCCATCAAGTCAGTGATACCATCCAGCCATCTCATCCTCTGTCATCCCCTTCTCTTCCTGCCCCCAATCCCTCCCAGCATCAGAGTTTTCCAATGAGTCAGCTCTTCGCATGAGGTGGCCAAAGTACTGGAGTTTCAGCTTTAGCATCATTCCTTCCAAAGAATACCCAGGACTGATCTCCTTTAGAATGGACTGGTTGGATCTAAATATCCAAATATAGCATAGTTAAATGATATTTTTGAACAAATGAAATTTTCCAGACATAGCTGTAATGTATGGATCATTTTTAAGGATGCATTTCACAACTAAAAATTGTATTTATAATAAAAGTAAACAGAAAGAAAAATTGCAGTGTAAAAACATTTTTGTAATTTAATCATGAAGAAGCATCCAATTTCCTCAAGTGCCCTTTATTATTGTAGCTTGCATAAATTCACACCACTCATTTTTTGTTTTTCTGCTAGGAGATTTGCATTTAAAAGTTTATTTATTATTTATGAATATCCCACTCATTAAAAAAATTATGCCAGTTCATTTACATATTAGTCTGCTGTTGCTACCTGAGATAGTACCTATTACACTAAAATCTTTCAGCATTGTGTTTCTTTTTAAACTTTTTATTTTGTATAGCCAATTAACACTGTTGTGATAGTTTCAGGTGAACAACAAAGGAACTCAGCTATATGTATACATGTATCCATTCTCCCCCAAACTCCCCTCCCATCCAGGTTGCCACATAACACTGAGAGAGTTCCACATTCAGCACTGTGTTTTAAAATTTTACTGAATTAGGTTATTATCAGGATAAGTAGCCTTCACATTATATAGATGTTATCCATTTAAACAGATAAATGGATAAAAAGATAATAGGTATCCCTTACAGATGTTTAGCTCTGAATGATTATCTAGTCAAAGGTCTTGTTTGATGAGGAAAATGAGGCATATAGACATTAAGTTATGCTGTTGAGATATGCAGAGCTGAAATAAGTAACTGGAGTTTCTTGCTTCAGTCAAGCCTTTCCCACTATGTCTCATATCTTGTCTCCCAGGGTTAAATTGAAAAATCTGCTGTGGATTTATCTTTCTTATCTAGTAAATCACTTAAATTCAACATTTATTTGGTGAACCCAGAAGGAAAAGTGAATCAAATTCTCAAGCTCCTTTTATTTTACCACATTTTGCTAGTCTGAAAAAAAAAAAAGGATTGTACGTGTGTACTCAGTCATGTCCGACTCTGCAGCATGACTGTAGCTCTCCAGGATCCTCTGTCTGTAGGACTTTCCAGATAAGAATGCTGGAGTGGGTTGCCATTTCCTACTCCAGGGGTCTGCCTGACCCAGGGATAGAATCTGCACACCTGATCACGAAATGCTCCAATAAATGTAGACAGAGGTAAGTTTCTATTGTATGGTATGAAATGAGAGCTTCAAAAATGATGAAGCTTTTGTTGATAGCCTTCAAACAGTGTATGTTTTTTGGTTTTGTTTTTTGGCAAATCATCTAATTCTTGCTCAAAGTGGCACCTAGGCCAAGACTTTTGGAGGCTCATTAATCTCTGATAACGACTCTGGCTATTTAAGTTAGAACACTCTAAATGAGTCATTGAGTATATTAATAGCTTACTCTCTGTGGAGCATGTATACTTAATAGTTAAGAAACCCATAGTTGATGAAATACAACTCCACAGCATGTTTCATTGTATTATAAGGTAGGTCTTAGGGGAATAATTGAAAGTGGATTTAGAGTAAAAAAAACCACCATCTTTAAAGTTCTATTGCATGCTATAGATTACTTTTTAATTATAATTCTTCCAACAAATCAGTAAGAAAACAAGCATAAACAAAATAGTGATGGATTTCATCATAATTAAAAATTTTTTTCATCTGGTTTTTTAAATGTCTTCTCTTTTTTTACAAGTACTTTTAGACTCATAAATTTAGTTAGAAATTTCATATATTTTCCCCAAATTCCTTTTTTTTAAATCCCCATACTAGCCCATGGGCATGTGCAATACACTTTGCTAAATGAAACACTCAGTTATAGGACTGTGTTTGCTATGAGCAAATTTAGTCAATGTTTTTGCATTGGTGAGGCCATCCTTATTTAACACCTCATAAAAAGAAAAGCCAGCCTCTTCCAAAAGAACTAATTTATTGTACACCAAGGGTTTGTGCTGAAAAAATGTCTCCTACTGTATGTAGTCTAAGGCTTGTAGAATACCCAAATACTACAGGTTCCATCTACCTTGAAATAAAGATGCAAATCACAAAACAATAAATTCTATGTTTATAACAAATACCCTGAAGAAAACTTCTAACAAATCATAACTGTCAGTGATATAGGTGATAAAAGTTTGTGTCATACAAAGGAATATTAATCATTGCATTGTTGCAAGGATTTCTTTCCCTCATTTCTCTCCTCCCTCCCTTCCCGCCCTCCCTTCTTCTCTCCCTCTCTTTCTCCCCCACCCCTATCTTCTTTGGTTGCAGGCACATTATCAGACTTAATGATAAAATCCTTTCACAAAAATAATTCTTAAGCCTCAGGAACAAACACCTCTTTGGCACCCTGAGAGAATATTTCACAAACATCATCAATCTATTTCGGATTGTGATTTACAACCTTTCTTTGTGGCCGACTTGAGCCATTTGTGAGCATGCCCCAGTAGCCTCATACTGGGAGTTTCCTCCACTTTGCCCTCTAAACATAAAGCAACATAACTGTGNTACTCTGCTAATCTCATCTAAGCCAATGCCTTCAACTATCCCTTACAAGTAAATAATTTTCCAATAGATTTCTACGTCTCCAATCTTACTTGGTAGCGCTGTCCTCATATATCCAAGCTGCTTACTTAAAAGCTCACAGAGAAAGTCTCATTGGCACTTCAAGCCACCAGAACTTTAGTTAAATTCATAATGTGCATGCTCAGTCACTTCAGTTGTATCTGCTCTTTGGAGACCTATGGACTGTAACCCACCAGGCTCCTCTGTACATAGGATTCTTTAGGCAAAAATACTGAAGTAGGTAGCCATTCCTTCTCCAGAGGATCTTTCCACCAGAGGTCGAACCCAGTTGGCAGGTAGGTTTTTTTACTACTGAGTCACCACAGAAGCCTAAGTCAACATGGATCCTAACCTAAACCTCACCATTTTTGTTAAGCTTGTAAATCAGTTTGCAAAGTTGCAGTCAACAATAAAAATGGACTCTGGCTAAACTAAACAAAGAGGAATTGGGGAAAATAAAGGATACTTGGGACTCAGGAAAAATTATAGGAAGCAAATAAGCACATTTATTCTGTTCAGTTCAGTTCATTTCAATCACTCAGTCATGTCTGATTCTTTGTGATCCCATGAACCACAGCATCCCAGACCTCCCTGTCCACTACAACTCCCCAAGCCCACCCAAACCCATGTCCATTGAGTCAGTGATGCCATCCNGTTCAGTTCAGTTCATTTCAATCACTCAGTCATGTCTGATTCTTTGTGATCCCATGAACCACAGCATCCCAGACCTCCCTGTCCACTACAACTCCCCAAGCCCACCCAAACCCATGTCCATTGAGTCAGTGATGCCATCCAACCATCTCATCCTCTGTTGTCCCCTTCTCCTCCTGCCTTCAACTCTTCCCAGTATCAGGGTCTTTTAAAAGGAGTCAGCTCTTCGCATAAGGTGGCCTAAGTATTGGAGTTTCAGCTTCAACATTAGCCCTTCCAATGAACACCCAGGACTGATCTTTAGAATGGACTGGTTGGATCTCCTTGCAGTCCAAGGGACTCTCAAGAGTCTTCTCCATCACCACAGTTCAAAAGCATCAATTCTTCGGCACTCAGCTTTCTTCACAGTCCAACTCTTACATCCATACATGACCACTGGAAAAACCATAGCCTTGAATAGATGGACCTTTGCTGACAAAGTAATATCTCTGCTTTTTAATATGCTGTCTATGTTGGTCATAACTTTCCTTCCAAGGAGTAAGCATCTTTTAATTTCATAGCTGCAATCACCATCTGCAGTGATTTTGGAGCCCAGAAAAATAAAGTCAGCCACTGTTTCCACTGTTTCCCCATCTATTTGCCATGAAGTGATGGGACCAGATACTATGATCTTATTTTTCTGAATGTTGAGCTTTAAGCCAACTTTTTCACTCTCCTCTTACTTTCATTAAGAGACTCTTTAGTTCTTCTTCACTTTCTGCCGTAAGGGTGGTGTCATCTGCATATCTTAATTAGAGTGCTGCTAAAATCTCATGGTGTGCTAGAAGGATGATACATAGAAAAGAAGCAGCTACTGAGAATTGTTAGATGAGATCCAGATCTTCTAAGGTAAAAACACTGTACCTACAGTGATTTTTCAGCCCAGCAGAAATCTTAGAAAGGATATCAGTGCAGACAGGCAGGTTCTTGTTTCACCTAAATTGAGTGCAAATTTAGGGGAAAAATTGTAGTAAAATCTATATACAATAAATGTAGAATGGAACAAATGAATTGCTTTTAAATGAAAAATTGAAGGCCCTGTGAAATGTATAGTTTCTATATTGCTCTTATTAAGTGATTGTATATACAACCATAGAGAAAGAGAGTTTATATTTTGTGATAGCTCAGGATGATGAGAAATAAGTTACTAATTCTACTTAGTAGAAAACATCAAAGGAGGCTTCACTTTCAAGATGATGGCTTATTCTTTGAAGAAGGAATTAGACTTTCCAACAAGGTGCGGTTGGGAAAGAGCATTCCGTGCAGACATAGCAACAGTGTGCACAAAAGCACGTGGACACCTAAGTTCCAAGTATACTAAAGACCCTGAAGGTTGCATTGTGTTTCCATTGAATAGATTGCATCAGGAAGAATTAGTCTCAGTTCAGGACTGAAAATCAGTAGGGCAGCTCATGAAAGCTGTGAGCACTAAAGAATTGGACTTCACCTTATAGGTTGTTATTGAAAGCTTACAAGGAAAAGAGTTAGAGTCTCATATTTGCAATTCAGAATGATCACTGTGGCATCAGTAAAGCCAATGGGGGACAAGATGTGGATAATGGGAGGAAGTTGAGATGGAAGTAACTGTCAGCCAGCATATCTTGGAAAAGCAACTGAAAATAATTTTAAATACTGTAATGTAAAGAAAGGAGTAGAATGCAAGCATGACATAAAACATGGAAGCTGAGTGGCAGTCATCCTTTTAAAATATTTATAAATCATTTATAAAATATTTAAAATGTTCAGGTAGACTTTTTATATAAAATAAGTCATTCCTCTTTAAAAACATTTAAAAATTTCAAGCAACCATCTATATAAAACATTCTTAACTCATGTTATGCTTCGTTAATGCTCGCTCAGAGTGTATTCATAGCATAATAATACTTAATTTCTTTTTATAAATTAAACCAATTCTTCTTGTGTATTGGAATAATAATTCTAGATATTATTAATATCATAATGAGCCTAGGGCTAGTCAGTTTTCCAGCTTAACAGACTACCCTGGGTCAAATTTTGATACACACAATATTTTAATGTAATAAAGAACTATAAACATTTCATTTTCTTCAGCAAATAGGAGTTCACATAATTAATATGTTACACTGTAACTCTACAATATATTTTGTATCTCAGAGAGTGCTGCTTTGATTCATATGCTGCCTGGTTCATCAGAAATGCAAACTGTAGACATTTGATATGAAAACCTTAATTTTGAGTTTATCTAATATCTATTAAGTGCAAGATTGTTCCTACAATTGATACTAACAATGACAATGTTTCAAAAATCATAGAATACAACTTTCCTAATTTTTCAAAAGGGACTACTAAACTGTTATTTGGTCTCAGAAAACCAGTGAAACAATTCAATCTTTAATAATTTTGGAAAATCAAAATCTGCTTGAGTTTTCTCCATCTCTCAACCAGTGCTGGTTGTGTATTTTAACACTTTAAATGTTCTTTTACATTATAGACTCCTCTTCATTAATACACAAATCCTGTTTACATTCAACTAACACAAAATTGTATACTGAATTAGGCATCATATACATGTCAAATTATTTTAAAACTTTTTTTAAACACTTGTTCTCAATTTTTATATTTATCTTATTATAGTTAGTTAACACCACCCTTATGGCAGAAAGTGAAGAGGAACTAAAAAGCCTCTTGATGAAAGTGAAAGAGGAGAGTGAAAAAGTTGACTTAAAGCCCAATATTCAGAAAATGAACATCATAGCATCCGGTCCCATCACTTCATGGGAAATAGATGGGGAAACAGTGGAAACAGTGTCAGAATTTATTTTTTTGGCCTCCAAAATCACTGCAGATGGTGACTGCAGCCATGAAATTAAAAGACACTTACTCCTTGGAATAAAAGTTATGACCAACATAGATAGTATATTCAAAAGCTGAGACATTACTTTGCCGACTAATGTCCGTCTAGTCAAGGCTATGGTTTTTCCAGTGGTCATGTATGGATGTGAGCATTGGACTGTGAAGAAGGCTGGGCACCGAAGAACTGATGCTTTTGAACTGTGGTGTTGGAAAAGACTCTTGAGAGTCTCTTGGACTGCAAGGAGATCCAACCAGTTCATTCTGAAGGAGATCAACCCTGGGATTTCTTTGGAAGGAATGATGCTGAAGCTGAAACTCCAGTACTTTGGCCACCTCATGCAAAGAGTTGACTCATTGGAAAAGACTCTGATGCTGGGAAGGATTGGGGGCAGGAGAAGAAGGGGACGACCAAGGGTGAGAAGTCTGGATGGCATCACTGACTCGATGGCCTTGAGTCTGAGTGAACTCTGATAGATGGTAATGAACAGGGAGGCCTGGCGTGCTCTGATTCATGGGATCGCAAAAAGTCGGACACGACTGAGCGACTGAACTAACAATGTCTTAGGGAATTATGTTTCTCTTTATATTTTCTATGAGACTAAAGCACCCTATGGACCTTAGTAGGTTATTCTTGGACCTCCAGGTAGCTCAGATAGTAAAGAATCCACCTGCAATGCGAGAGACCTGGATTTGCTCCCTGGGTTGGGAAGATCCCCTTAAGGAGGGCATGGCAACCCACTCCAGTATTCTTGCCTGGAGAATCCCCACGGATAGAGGAGTCTGGTGGGCTATGGTCCATGGGGTCCCAAAGAGTTGGACAAGACTGAGTTACTAAGTACACAGGTTATTCTTAATTACGGTATATAGTACCAAGTCCTTTTTCAATTTACTTTTCTCTTCTGTATTTTATAAGGTGAAATTGAACAGGACTGAACCAATACCCTACAAAGGTACCCTAAAGTCAATTATACAAGTACAGGATGAACAAAACATAGCAGTTTCCATAAAAATATGTGAGGACTGAGTTTACAATAAGCTTAGTAAGGCATGTGAGTCAGTAAGAAATCAGTAATCAAATGGAAATTTGAGTTTCTTTGTTTAATTTTAACTGTAGCATTGTGTTTGGTTCTGTGTACTTTAAAAAGAAAGAAGTAAATTCTCATAAAGGGAAAAAAAATCTGACCTGTTACAGAATGGACAAGAGTTCCTAAGTATTAATATTGTAGAATAAAACACATGGATGGATTTAATGGAAAAATAGAGACTAGAAGCCAGATTAAAGTTGTAAAGTCAGAGGGAGTCAACAAAGAATTTAACCTAAAAGAGTATATGATTCATTTTAAATTATTTTAGAACAGTTACTCATGCAGCAATGGTTGGAAAGCTTACCAGAAGTGAAACCAGCATGCAGGATGAGGGAGATGATGGAGAAAGTAATAATGGGGAAGGACAGGAAGAGAAAAATCTGAGAATAAGAAAAAGATAAAACTTATAGGATCTTGGGGCTTGCCTGGTGGCTCGGTGGTAAAGAATCCGCCCGCTTGCCAACATGGCACACGTGGGTTAGATCTCTGGGATGGGAAGATCCGCGGGAGAAGGAAATGCCAACCCACTCCAGTATTGTTGCCTGGGAAATCCCATGGACAGAGGAAGGGCTAAAATCTATGGGGTCACAAAAGAGTTGGGCAAGACTTGGTAACTAAACATCAACAGATAGGATATGGAGACTATTAGATACTGAGTGAGAATTACACTGAAATTTCCTCTCTCCCAGGAAGAGAGACAAGGAAAGATGTTAATGGGCAACTACTAGAGGAAAACAAACAAACAATGGCAATTAATTACATTTGTTATTTTAAACCACATTCGTAAAAATAAGAATTGAAAATTAAAACAAGAGACCAGCTTTATCAACTATGAGTTCTAGTATTGGCTTCTGGTCAAACCCCAAGTTGCAGGTGAGAGTGTAAAGGTAGGAAATGGAAAATGTCTGTGACAATCAGGAGTCTTACTCCCTTTACATTACTTATTAATGGTAACACTGGCTATATCTACTACCAGTGATTTGTCCAGTACATGTCAAGCTTTGGATTAACTGCAATGCTGGAGACCCTGTGTCTCCTAGAGAAAAACTGAATTGATAGGATAATTCTATTGAACAGAAAAAAGAGAACAAACAAGAAAAAAATCTGTATCATTTGAAGCATCTGGGGAAAATAAGGGAAATTTCAAGCTTACTTTTAATAGACTTCAGATGGACAATTTGGGACCTGGGTACATGCTGTATTACTCTAAAGGACTGACATTTTTCAGTGGTAGAACATCTCTGGCTTCAGATTCAGGAAAACTTTACAGATGCTGACTCTGATTCCATTTCCTAAAAATGATAATCATCCATGCCAGATAGGTGTGGAGAAGTGGACATTCATGTACAAAGATGAAGAAATTAAGATTCAAACCTACTTTCTCAGAAACATTGTTGTAATACATGGAAGAGCCTTAACAATGTTTGTTCCCTTAGTCTCAGCAGTTCCTCCTCTAGCAATTTTAGCTTGTGGAAATATGCAGGAATGTAGGGATCAGTGTTCACAAATATGCATTGGAGTTTTATTTATAATTATAACTAAGTATAAGAAATACATGCTAAAGAACCAACAGTGGAAAAATTATTGCAATGATTAAAATAGAAGGATGATTACAATAAAACAGCTGAAATGTATACAAAAAGCAAGTTGGCAAACAGAGTATATAAAAATATTGCTGTTCAGTCGCTCAGTTATGTCCAG
>SJYW01001755.1:209924-222878 GCA_006410735.1 Raphicerus campestris | reverse complement strand
TTTTTTAATATAAATTTATTTATTTTAATTGGAGGTTAATTACTTAACAATATTGTATTGGTTTTGCCATACATCAACATGAATCCGCCACAGGTATACACGTGTTTCCCATTCTGAACCCCCCTCTATTCCCTCCCTGTTCCATCCCTCTGGGTCGTCCCAGTTGCACCAGCCCCAAGCGTCCCGTATCTTGCATTGAACCTGGACTGGTGATTCGTTTCATACATGATATTATACATGTTTCACTGCCATTCTCCCAAATCGTCCCACCCTCGCCCTCTCCTACAGAGTCCAAAATACTGTTCTATACATCTGTGTCTCTTTTGCTGTCTTGCATACAGGGTTATCATTATCATCTTTCTAAATTCCATATCTATTCATTAGTATACTGTATTGGTGTTTTTCTTTCTGGCTTACTTCACTCTGTATAATAGGCTTCAGTTTCATCCACCTCATTAGAACTGATTCAAATGTATTATTTTTAATGGCTGAGTAATATTCCATTGTGTATATGTATCACAACTTTCTTATCCATTCATCTGCTGATGGACATCTAGGTTGTTTCCATGTCCTGGCTATTATAAACAGTGCTTCAGTGAATATTGAGGTACACGTATCTCTTTCAANTTCCATTGTGTATATGTACCACAGCTTTCTTATCCATTCATCTGCTGATGGACATCTAGGTTGTTTCCATGTCCTGGCTATTATAAACAGTGCTTCAGTGAATATTGAGGTACACGTATCTCTTTCAATTCTGGTTTCCTTGGTGTGTATGCCCAGCAGTGGGATTGCTGGATCATAAGGCAGTTCTATTTGCAATTTTTAAAGGAATCTCCACACTGTTCTCCATAGTGGCTGTACTAGTTTGCATTCCCACCAACAGTGTAAGAGGGTTCCCTTATCTCCACACCCTCTCCAACATTTATTGCAGGTAGACTTTTGAATCACAGCCATTCTGACTGGTATGAAATGGTACCTCATTGTAGTTTTGATTTGCATTTCTCTGATAATGAGTGATGCTGAGCATCTTTTCATGAGTTTGTTAGCCATCTGTGTATCTTCTTTGGAGAAATGTCTACTTAGTTCTTTGGCCCATTTTTTGATTGGGTTGTTTATTTTTTTGGAATTGAGCTGCAGGAGTTGCTTGTATATTTTTGAGATTAATTGTCAGTTGCTTCATTTGCTATTATTTTTCTCCCATTCTGAAAGCTGTCTTTTCACTTTGCTTATAGTTTCCTTTGTTGTACAGAAGCTTTTAATTTTAATTAGGTCCCATTTGTTTATTTTTACTTTTATTTCCAATATTCTGGGAGGTGGGTCATAGGGGATACTGCTGTGATGTATGTCAGAGAGTGTTTTGCCTATGTTCTCCTCTAGGAGTTTTATATTTTCTGGTCTTACATTTAGATCTTTAATCCATTTTGAGTTTATTTTTGTGTATAGTGTTAGAAAGTGTTCTAGTTTCATTCTTTTACACGTGGTAAAGCTCTTACTGTTTGCAGATGACATCATCCTCTACATAGAAAACCCTAAAGACACCACCACAAAATTACTAGAGCTAATCAATGAATATAGTAAAATTGCAGGATATAAAATTAACACACAGAAATCCCTTGCATTCCTATACACTAATAATGAGAAAATTGAAAGAGAAATTAAGCAAATAATTCCATTCACCATTGCACAGAAAAAAATAAAATAGGAATATATCTATCTAAAGGAACTAAAGACCTATATACAGAAAACTATAAAACACTGATGAAAGAAATCAAAGAGGACAATAATAGATGGAGAAATATACCATGTTCATGGATCGGAAGAATCAATATAGTCAAAATGAGTATACTACACAGAGCAATTTATAGCTTCAATGCAATCCCTATCAAGCTACCATTGGTAGTTTTCAGACAACTAGAACAAATAATTTCACAATTTGTATGGAAATACAAAAAACCTCAAATAGCCAAAGCAATCTTGAGAAAGAAGAATGGAACTGGAGGAATCAACCTGCCTGACTTCAGGCTCTATTACAAAGCCACAGTCATCAAGAGAATATGGTACTGGAACAAAGACAGAAATATAGATCAATGGAACAAAATAGAAAGCCCAGAGGTAAATTCATGCACCTATGGACACCTTATCTTTGACAAAGGAGGCAAGAATATACAATGAATTAAAGACAATCTCTTTAACAAGTGGTGCTGGGAAAACTGGTTGCCTTCTCTCTGTCAAAAGATTGGTTCCTATGGGTTTAATTTTCTTTATATTATCACTACTATTTTATGTCATTTCCTAAGATTTTTCTTTTACTTATATACCTTCTCTTTCAGTCTTTTGGAAATAAGTGTTTATTTTCAGCCATGTGAGTTAAATTCTTTAAGGAGATGACACTTTGTTTTTCTACAAGTTTGTTTATGAATATACTATCAAAATCCATTTTTAAAACTTCCTATCATTCTCTCCTTTTAAAATCATTGGCTATAAGATTATACTTAACTAATACATAATTTAAATATTTTTTCTAAAATTTAAGGTAAATTTTTTCCTGTTTCAGTAATGATTTGTTCATTATTTTTTTCATCTGGTGCTATTTTATACTCTAAGTTGAGTGGTTACATTTGCCAGGTTACTTCTTTGCCATCAAGCTTTTTTTTTTCTTTTTTCTTTTTTGCTAAGTTCTACACCAGAGGAATGTTACACTTGTCCTTTGAATTGTTTACCTTCATTCTGGATGTTTTCCACTGAATACACTTATGCTTTCTAATCATTTAATGCCTATTCCCAGAGATCAAATTGCCAACATCTGCTGGATCATGGAAAAAGCAAGAGAGTTCCAGAAAAATTCTATTTCTGCTTTATTGACTATGCCAAAGCCTTCGACTGTGTGGATCGCAATAAACTGTGGAAAATTCTGAAAGATATAGGAATACCTGACCACCTAACCTGCCTTTTGAGAAATCTGTATGCAGGTCAGGAAGCAACAGTTAGAACTGGACATGGAACACCAGACTGGTTCCAAATAGGGAAAGGAGTACGTCAAGTCTGTATATTGTCACCTTGCTTATTTAACGTCTATGCAGAGTACATCATGAGAAACGCTGGACTGGAAGAAGCACAAGCTGGAATCAAGATTGCCAGGAGAAATATCAATAACCTCAGATATTCAGATGACACCACCCTCATGGCAGAAAGTGAAAAGGAACTAAAAAGCCTCTTGATGAAAGTGAAAGAGGAGAGTGAAAAAGTTGGCCTAAAGCTCAACATTCAGAAAATGAAGATCATGGCATCCGGTCTCATCACTTCATGGGAAATAGATGGAGAAACAGTGGAAACAGTGTCAGACTTTAGTTTGGGCTCCAAAATCACTGCAGATGGTCATTGCAGCCATGAAATTAAAAGATGCTTATTCCTTGGAAGGAAATTTATGACCAACCTAGATAACATATTCAAAAGCAGAGACATTACTTTGCCGACTAAGGTCCGTCTAGTCAAGGCTATGGATTTTCCAGTAGTTAGGTATGGATGTGAGAGCTGGACTGTGAAGAAGGCTGAGCACTGAAGAACTGATGCTTTTGAACTGTGGTATTGGAGAAGACTCTTGAGAGTCCCTTGGACTGCAAGGAGATACAATCAGTCCATTCTGAAGGAGATCAACCCTGGGATTTCTTTGGAAGGAATGATTTTGAAGCTGAAATTCCAGTACTTTGGCCACCTCATGTGAAGAGTTGAGTCACTGGAAAAGACTTTGATGCTGGGAGGGATTGGGGGCAGTAGGAGTAGGGGACAACTGAGGATGAGATGGCTGGATGGCATCACTGACTCGATGGATGCCAGCCTGAGTGAACTCCAGGAGTTGATGGTGGACAGGGAGCCCTGGCATGCTGCGATTCATGGGGTTGCAAAGAGTTGGACACGACTGAGTGACTGAACTGAACTGAACTGAACCTTCTTCATGTTTATTTAAAATACATTGATTCATTAAATACGCTGATCATCCCTTAGTGTTCACGGATTTGAGTCCTGTAAAGTTGCTTAATATAAATGGTTTTCAAAATTTCCCATACCTGCTTGATAAGGAAAGGAATATTGCATTTTTTACATTCTGTATTGTTTTTAAATTGTTTTCCTTTATTCATTTTTTTTCCGTTAAAGTCTGACGAAAGGAAGGAATTCAATAATTCAAGTGTGTTGTAGCATCATTAATTTTACTCCTCTGCTTATTACTAGAAGATCTATTTTCTCTATTCTATTTGCCTTTCACGTTATGTATTTCTAAAAACCACTTAATTAACTTCTTTAGTTATAATTATCTCACTTATTTATTTTTGGTTGTAATCCTTTCACTGTGAAGATTAACTGAAAAATTATTTTGTTTTTCCTCTTTATTTCAAAACTTAATCTTTTTACTATTAGTTTTTAAAGGCAACCACTCCAGCTATATTGAACTTGAAAAAGTAATTATTTTAAAGGGAAATAACCTAGAAGTAATCAGCCCATGATATCTGTGCTCAAAGTTATATGTAAATTGTTTTTTATTGTTTATATAAAGTGAACAGAGGATAAAAATAGGGGAGAGTTGAGCTTCTTATAATTTCAGGTTTTTCACTTTTTTAAGCAAAAATTGCGCTTGGATACTTCTCCCTGTAAGGATATGAACTTTGAATTTATTTTCAGAAAGGTTTCCAATACTTATTTAAATCACATTTTGCTCAAATTTATAAAAAAATCTGTATATCTCATGGTTAAATATGATATGTCCCTTGAAAGGGGGTTTCCCAGGTGACAGTGGTAAAGAATCTGCCTGCAAATGCAATAGCCACAGGAAACATGGGTTCAGTCCTTGGGTCAGAAAGATCCTATGGAGGAGGAAGTGACAATCCACTCCAGTATTCCTGATGGGAGAATTCCATTGAAAGAGGAGCCTCGCTGGCCACAGTCCATGGGGTCATAAACAGATGGATATGACTGAGAGACTAAGCACACACACATACCCCTTGAAGAAATCTTTCAATATTCATATCCTTGGAAGATAGTTCTCCCTGGGTAGTTTCTGTTCCTACATATCTTGCAAGCACAGACATTTTCATTTATTCTGTAATATCTTTTCAAGGATGTTTATATAAAGAAAAGCCTTAGATGCTAGATTAGTATCTTCTTCTGGAGCAAAGGAAGGAGGTATACTTACTGTCCCTTATAAAAGATTTGGGCTCCTCACTCATAGCATTTTTTTCTCCTGTAATGAAACCCATTGCATGTACAGGTAACACTTGTCCCTCTTTGCATCTCCCTGTGTGAACCAAAAAATAAAAATACTGTTAATCTTATTACTTCTGTTGCAGTGAATAATGAAAAGTTTTGTGTCTCTGACCTATGAATCTTGTGTTTTTCACCAGCATCTATGAAACTATAGCAAATTAGCTTTGTAACTCACAAGTATAGTAAAATACCAGACCATTTGCCATTCTTCATACAAATAATAAATCATCATTGACTTTTAAGTCAACAGTTGTATCAAAAGTTCTAAACTTTCTAAAACATCTGATTACTTCCTTTCCACTCTCTTCCTGTTCTCTGAATCACCCAGGTTTTAACCTTGAAGAGTGAAGAAAATTAGAATTATTAAAAACTAACTGTAGTATGCATGGTTGCTAAACAAGCAAGGTGATCAGGTAAACTTTTGCCTGAGAACCACAGAAATAGATTGAAAAGTCTCAGTGATATAACTCTAGCAATTAAAACAGATACAAATAAACCCATAACAATTCATAAATCAAAAATGAGGTGACTTCTTTGGCCCAAGATGTAGAGCTTTTTACAAGGCTAAGAAACCTAACTGTACTTCTATGGGTGCAAAGGGTACTGTGATCAGAACTGAAATAAGATAGAACTTTTGTGTGAATTAAAAAAAATAAAAGCTACCCACATGGGTTATGCAGCCTACTAGCTTGAAGAGTTGACAATGCCTCTCTGAAGGAACAGGGCCCTGCTCTAGGGCTCAAGATTTGTGAACTTCTTGAGTAGAACTTGGGCATTTCAGAGCTTAATACAGTTCCCCAGCAGAACATTTTAAGCAAGATCACAAAAAAAACACCTTATCAAGCAGCNTTACTTCACTCTGTATAATAGGCTTCAGTTTCATCCACCTCATTAGAACTGATTCAAATGTATTATTTTTAATGGCTGAGTAATATTCCATTGTGTATATGTATCACAACTTTCTTATCCATTCATCTGCTGATGGACATCTAGGTTGTTTCCATGTCCTGGCTATTATAAACAGTGCTTCAGTGAATATTGAGGTACACGTATCTCTTTCAATTCTGGTTTCCTTGGTGTGTATGCCCAGCAGTGGGATTGCTGGATCATAAGGCAGTTCTATTTGCAATTTTTAAAGGAATCTCCACACTGTTCTCCATAGTGGCTGTACTAGTTTGCATTCCCACCAACAGTGTAAGAGGGTTCCCTTATCTCCACACCCTCTCCAACATTTATTGCAGGTAGACTTTTGAATCACAGCCATTCTGACTGGTATGAAATGGTACCTCATTGTAGTTTTGATTTGCATTTCTCTGATAATGAGTGATGCTGAGCATCTTTTCATGAGTTTGTTAGCCATCTGTGTATCTTCTTTGGAGAAATGTCTACTTAGTTCTTTGGCCCATTTTTTGATTGGGTTGTTTATTTTTTTGGAATTGAGCTGCAGGAGTTGCTTGTATATTTTTGAGATTAATTGTCAGTTGCTTCATTTGCTATTATTTTTCTCCCATTCTGAAAGCTGTCTTTTCACTTTGCTTATAGTTTCCTTTGTTGTACAGAAGCTTTTAATTTTAATTAGGTCCCATTTGTTTATTTTTACTTTTATTTCCAATATTCTGGGAGGTGGGTCATAGGGGATACTGCTGTGATGTATGTCAGAGAGTGTTTTGCCTATGTTCTCCTCTAGGAGTTTTATATTTTCTGGTCTTACATTTAGATCTTTAATCCATTTTGAGTTTATTTTTGTGTATAGTGTTAGAAAGTGTTCTAGTTTCATTCTTTTACACGTGGTAAAGCTCTTACTGTTTGCAGATGACATCATCCTCTACATAGAAAACCCTAAAGACACCACCACAAAATTACTAGAGCTAATCAATGAATATAGTAAAATTGCAGGATATAAAATTAACACACAGAAATCCCTTGCATTCCTATACACTAATAATGAGAAAATTGAAAGAGAAATTAAGCAAATAATTCCATTCACCATTGCACAGAAAAAAATAAAATAGGAATATATCTATCTAAAGGAACTAAAGACCTATATACAGAAAACTATAAAACACTGATGAAAGAAATCAAAGAGGACAATAATAGATGGAGAAATATACCATGTTCATGGATCGGAAGAATCAATATAGTCAAAATGAGTATACTACACAGAGCAATTTATAGCTTCAATGCAATCCCTATCAAGCTACCATTGGTAGTTTTCAGACAACTAGAACAAATAATTTCACAATTTGTATGGAAATACAAAAAACCTCAAATAGCCAAAGCAATCTTGAGAAAGAAGAATGGAACTGGAGGAATCAACCTGCCTGACTTCAGGCTCTATTACAAAGCCACAGTCATCAAGAGAATATGGTACTGGAACAAAGACAGAAATATAGATCAATGGAACAAAATAGAAAGCCCAGAGGTAAATTCATGCACCTATGGACACCTTATCTTTGACAAAGGAGGCAAGAATATACAATGAATTAAAGACAATCTCTTTAACAAGTGGTGCTGGGAAAACTGGTTGCCTTCTCTCTGTCAAAAGATTGGTTCCTATGGGTTTAATTTTCTTTATATTATCACTACTATTTTATGTCATTTCCTAAGATTTTTCTTTTACTTATATACCTTCTCTTTCAGTCTTTTGGAAATAAGTGTTTATTTTCAGCCATGTGAGTTAAATTCTTTAAGGAGATGACACTTTGTTTTTCTACAAGTTTGTTTATGAATATACTATCAAAATCCATTTTTAAAACTTCCTATCATTCTCTCCTTTTAAAATCATTGGCTATAAGATTATACTTAACTAATACATAATTTAAATATTTTTTCTAAAATTTAAGGTAAATTTTTTCCTGTTTCAGTAATGATTTGTTCATTATTTTTTTCATCTGGTGCTATTTTATACTCTAAGTTGAGTGGTTACATTTGCCAGGTTACTTCTTTGCCATCAAGCTTTTTTTTTTCTTTTTTCTTTTTTGCTAAGTTCTACACCAGAGTAATGTTACACTTGTCCTTTGAATTGTTTACCTTCATTCTGGATNTTACTGAAACAGGTGCTATTTTATACTCTAAGTTGAGTGGTTACATTTGCCAGGTTACTTCTTTGCCATCAAGCTTTTTTTTTTCTTTTTTCTTTTTTGCTAAGTTCTACACCAGAGGAATGTTACACTTGTCCTTTGAATTGTTTACCTTCATTCTGGATGTTTTCCACTGAATACACTTATGCTTTCTAATCATTTAATGCCTATTCCCAGAGATCAAATTGCCAACATCTGCTGGATCATGGAAAAAGCAAGAGAGTTCCAGAAAAATTCTATTTCTGCTTTATTGACTATGCCAAAGCCTTCGACTGTGTGGATCGCAATAAACTGTGGAAAATTCTGAAAGATATAGGAATACCTGACCACCTAACCTGCCTTTTGAGAAATCTGTATGCAGGTCAGGAAGCAACAGTTAGAACTGGACATGGAACACCAGACTGGTTCCAAATAGGGAAAGGAGTACGTCAAGTCTGTATATTGTCACCTTGCTTATTTAACGTCTATGCAGAGTACATCATGAGAAACGCTGGACTGGAAGAAGCACAAGCTGGAATCAAGATTGCCAGGAGAAATATCAATAACCTCAGATATTCAGATGACACCACCCTCATGGCAGAAAGTGAAAAGGAACTAAAAAGCCTCTTGATGAAAGTGAAAGAGGAGAGTGAAAAAGTTGGCCTAAAGCTCAACATTCAGAAAATGAAGATCATGGCATCCGGTCTCATCACTTCATGGGAAATAGATGGAGAAACAGTGGAAACAGTGTCAGACTTTAGTTTGGGCTCCAAAATCACTGCAGATGGTCATTGCAGCCATGAAATTAAAAGATGCTTATTCCTTGGAAGGAAATTTATGACCAACCTAGATAACATATTCAAAAGCAGAGACATTACTTTGCCGACTAAGGTCCGTCTAGTCAAGGCTATGGATTTTCCAGTAGTTAGGTATGGATGTGAGAGCTGGACTGTGAAGAAGGCTGAGCACTGAAGAACTGATGCTTTTGAACTGTGGTATTGGAGAAGACTCTTGAGAGTCCCTTGGACTGCAAGGAGATACAATCAGTCCATTCTGAAGGAGATCAACCCTGGGATTTCTTTGGAAGGAATGATTTTGAAGCTGAAATTCCAGTACTTTGGCCACCTCATGTGAAGAGTTGAGTCACTGGAAAAGACTTTGATGCTGGGAGGGATTGGGGGCAGTAGGAGTAGGGGACAACTGAGGATGAGATGGCTGGATGGCATCACTGACTCGATGGATGCCAGCCTGAGTGAACTCCAGGAGTTGATGGTGGACAGGGAGCCCTGGCATGCTGCGATTCATGGGGTTGCAAAGAGTTGGACACGACTGAGTGACTGAACTGAACTGAACTGAACCTTCTTCATGTTTATTTAAAATACATTGATTCATTAAATACGCTGATCATCCCTTAGTGTTCACGGATTTGAGTCCTGTAAAGTTGCTTAATATAAATGGTTTTCAAAATTTCCCATACCTGCTTGATAAGGAAAGGAATATTGCATTTTTTACATTCTGTATTGTTTTTAAATTGTTTTCCTTTATTCATTTTTTTTCCGTTAAAGTCTGACGAAAGGAAGGAATTCAATAATTCAAGTGTGTTGTAGCATCATTAATTTTACTCCTCTGCTTATTACTAGAAGATCTATTTTCTCTATTCTATTTGCCTTTCACGTTATGTATTTCTAAAAACCACTTAATTAACTTCTTTAGTTATAATTATCTCACTTATTTATTTTTGGTTGTAATCCTTTCACTGTGAAGATTAACTGAAAAATTATTTTGTTTTTCCTCTTTATTTCAAAACTTAATCTTTTTACTATTAGTTTTTAAAGGCAACCACTCCAGCTATATTGAACTTGAAAAAGTAATTATTTTAAAGGGAAATAACCTAGAAGTAATCAGCCCATGATATCTGTGCTCAAAGTTATATGTAAATTGTTTTTTATTGTTTATATAAAGTGAACAGAGGATAAAAATAGGGGAGAGTTGAGCTTCTTATAATTTCAGGTTTTTCACTTTTTTAAGCAAAAATTGCGCTTGGATACTTCTCCCTGTAAGGATATGAACTTTGAATTTATTTTCAGAAAGGTTTCCAATACTTATTTAAATCACATTTTGCTCAAATTTATAAAAAAATCTGTATATCTCATGGTTAAATATGATATGTCCCTTGAAAGGGGGTTTCCCAGGTGACAGTGGTAAAGAATCTGCCTGCAAATGCAATAGCCACAGGAAACATGGGTTCAGTCCTTGGGTCAGAAAGATCCTATGGAGGAGGAAGTGACAATCCACTCCAGTATTCCTGATGGGAGAATTCCATTGAAAGAGGAGCCTCGCTGGCCACAGTCCATGGGGTCATAAACAGATGGATATGACTGAGAGACTAAGCACACACACATACCCCTTGAAGAAATCTTTCAATATTCATATCCTTGGAAGATAGTTCTCCCTGGGTAGTTTCTGTTCCTACATATCTTGCAAGCACAGACATTTTCATTTATTCTGTAATATCTTTTCAAGGATGTTTATATAAAGAAAAGCCTTAGATGCTAGATTAGTATCTTCTTCTGGAGCAAAGGAAGGAGGTATACTTACTGTCCCTTATAAAAGATTTGGGCTCCTCACTCATAGCATTTTTTTCTCCTGTAATGAAACCCATTGCATGTACAGGTAACACTTGTCCCTCTTTGCATCTCCCTGTGTGAACCAAAAAATGAAAATACTGTTAATCTTATTACTTCTGTTGCAGTGAATAATGAAAAGTTTTGTGTCTCTGACCTACGAATCTTGTGTTTTTCACCAGCATCTATGAAACTATAGCAAATTAGCTTTGTAACTCACAAGTATAGTAAAATACCAGACCATTTGCCATTCTTCATACAAATAATAAATCATCATTGACTTTTAAGTCAACAGTTGTATCAAAAGTTCTAAACTTTCTAAAACATCTGATTACTTCCTTTCCACTCTCTTCCTGTTCTCTGAATCACCCAGGTTTTAACCTTGAAGAGTGAAGAAAATTAGAATTATTAAAAACTAACTGTAGTATGCATGGTTGCTAAACGAGCAAGGTGATCAGGTAAACTTTTGCCTGAGAACCACAGAAATAGATTGAAAAGTCTCAGTGATATAACTCTAGCAATTAAAACAGATACAAATAAACCCATAACAATTCATAAATCAAAAATGAGGTGACTTCTTTGGCCCAAGATGTAGAGCTTTTTACAAGGCTAAGAAACCTAACTGTACTTCTATGGGTGCAAAGGGTACTGTGATCAGAACTGAAATAAGATAGAACTTTTGTGTGAATTAAAAAAAATAAAAGCTACCCATGTGGGTTATGCAGCCTACTAGCTTGAAGAGTTGACAGTGCCTCTCTGAAGGAACAGGGCCCTGCTCTAGGGCTCAAGATTTGTGAACTTCTTGAGTAGAACTTGGGCATTTCAGAGCTTAATACAGTTCCCCAGCAGAACATTTTAAGCAAGATCACAAAAAAAACACCTTATCAAGCAGCAGCAAGATATCTCATTTTATGTGTGTTTGTGTGTGTGTGAAAGTTGCTCAGTCGTGTCCATCTCTTTGCCACCCCATGGACAATACAGTCCATGGAATTCTCCAGGCCAGAATACTGGAGAGAGTAGCATTTCCCTCCTCCAGAGATCTTCCCAACGCAGGGATTGAACCCAGGTCTCCTACATTGCAGGCAGATTCTTTACCGGTTGAGCCACAGATATGTGTACTTGTGACTTATTATAAGAAAAGCTATATATTTAATGTATACTCTGCCAGGTAGTGTGCTAAATACTTTAAGTGAACTCTCTGAAGTTATTCCAAAAGAACAGCATGAAACAACTATTATTAATCTCATATTGCAAATGAAGCAAATAAGATTTATAATAATGATCTGTAAAACAAAGGCAGAACTCACTCAGACCTGAGTCTAAAACCATGTATTTAACCATCACACACTGTTGCCTTTAGTATCTTTATCTTCTTACTTAAAAGAAAAAGATGATATTAGGTTGTAGCTTTTTCACAACTTTCACCCCTATAACACACGCCCCATCACTCCCAAGTGTCTCTTAAATGATTAATACTCAAGATATAATTCTTCTTCATGTTACAATGTGATGATTTAGGAATTAAATGCCAGAGTTTAACTTCATTGTTTGTATTGTACTGTTGGCTCATTGATGCCTTAGTTCTACTAGGAAAAAACAAACAAACAAACAAAAACAAAAAAAAAAAAACAAAAAAAAATTGAGTGTTGCTGAAATGTAACATGTTTAACATTTTCCATACTTTCATCCCTGGTGGCTCAGATGGTAAAGAGTCTGCTCACAATGTGGGAAACCTGGGTTCAGTTCCTGGGCCGGGAAGATCCCCTGGAGAAGAAACTGGCAACCCACTCCAGTATTCTTGCCTGGAACATCCCTTGGACGTTGAGGGCTGGCAGGCTGTAATCCATGGGGTCGCAAAGTGTCGGGCAGTACTGAGCAACTAACACTTTCACTTTCAGTTCATACTTTCATTCCATGTACTGCAACCACCTAGTATTCTGAAAAACAAAACTTAATTACATAAATTCCAATATTCTTAACTTCCTGGTGTATTTTGTCTTTTTTTTTTTTTT
>SJYW01001755.1:172695-203853 GCA_006410735.1 Raphicerus campestris | reverse complement strand
TCTCTTTCAGTCTTTTGGAAATAAGTGTTTATTTTCAGCCATGTGAGTTAAATTCTTTAAGGAGATGACACTTTGTTTTTCTACAAGTTTGTTTATGAATATACTATCAAAATCCATTTTTAAAACTTCCTATCATTCTCTCCTTTTAAAATCATTGGCTATAAGATTATACTTAACTAATACATAATTTAAATATTTTTTCTAAAATTTAAGGTAAATTTTTTCCTGTTTCAGTAATGATTTGTTCA
This sequence comes from Raphicerus campestris, assembly GCA_006410735.1. Classification (NCBI taxonomy): domain Eukaryota; kingdom Metazoa; phylum Chordata; class Mammalia; order Artiodactyla; family Bovidae; genus Raphicerus; species Raphicerus campestris. The sequence continues at coordinate 203,605 of SJYW01001755.1, read as the reverse complement.
TTATTTCTTTCATCTGGTGCTATTTTATACTCTAAGTTGAGTGGTTACATTTGCCAGGTTACTTCTTTGCCATCAAGCTTTTTTTTTTCTTTTTTCTTTTTTGCTAAGTTCTACACCAGAGGAATGTTACACTTGTCCTTTGAATTGTTTACCTTCATTCTGGATGTTTTCCACTGAATACACTTATGCTTTCTAATCATTTAATGCCTATTCCCAGAGATCAAATTGCCAACATCTGCTGGATCATGGAAAAAGCAAGAGAGTTCCAGAAAAATTCTATTTCTGCTTTATTGACTATGCCAAAGCCTTCGACTGTGTGGATCGCAATAAACTGTGGAAAATTCTGAAAGAGATAGGAATACCTGACCACCTAACCTGCCTTTTGAGAAATCTGTATGCAGGTCAGGAAGCAACAGTTAGAACTGGACATGGAACACCAGACTGGTTCCAAATAGGGAAAGGAGTACGTCAAGTCTGTATATTGTCACCTTGCTTATTTAACGTCTATGCAGAGTACATCATGAGAAACGCTGGACTGGAAGAAGCACAAGCTGGAATCAAGATTGCCAGGAGAAATATCAATAACCTCAGATATTCAGATGACACCACCCTCATGGCAGAAAGTGAAAAGGAACTAAAAAGCCTCTTGATGAAAGTGAAAGAGGAGAGTGAAAAAGTTGGCCTAAAGCTCAACATTCAGAAAATGAAGATCATGGCATCCGGTCTCATCACTTCATGGGAAATAGATGGAGAAACAGTGGAAACAGTGTCAGACTTTAGTTTGGGCTCCAAAATCACTGCAGATGGTCATTGCAGCCATGAAATTAAAAGATGCTTATTCCTTGGAAGGAAATTTATGACCAACCTAGATAACATATTCAAAAGCAGAGACATTACTTTGCCGACTAAGGTCCGTCTAGTCAAGGCTATGGATTTTCCAGTAGTTAGGTATGGATGTGAGAGCTGGACTGTGAAGAAGGCTGAGCACTGAAGAACTGATGCTTTTGAACTGTGGTATTGGAGAAGACTCTTGAGAGTCCCTTGGACTGCAAGGAGATACAATCAGTCCATTCTGAAGGAGATCAACCCTGGGATTTCTTTGGAAGGAATGATTTTGAAGCTGAAATTCCAGTACTTTGGCCACCTCATGTGAAGAGTTGAGTCACTGGAAAAGACTTTGATGCTGGGAGGGATTGGGGGCAGTAGGAGTAGGGGACAACTGAGGATGAGATGGCTGGATGGCATCACTGACTCGATGGATGCCAGCCTGAGTGAACTCCAGGAGTTGATGGTGGACAGGGAGCCCTGGCATGCTGCGATTCATGGGGTTGCAAAGAGTTGGACACGACTGAGTGACTGAACTGAACTGAACTGAACCTTCTTCATGTTTATTTAAAATACATTGATTCATTAAATACGCTGATCATCCCTTAGTGTTCACGGATTTGAGTCCTGTAAAGTTGCTTAATATAAATGGTTTTCAAAATTTCCCATACCTGCTTGATAAGGAAAGGAATATTGCATTTTTTACATTCTGTATTGTTTTTAAATTGTTTTCCTTTATTCATTTTTTTTCCGTTAAAGTCTGACGAAAGGAAGGAATTCAATAATTCAAGTGTGTTGTAGCATCATTAATTTTACTCCTCTGCTTATTACTAGAAGATCTATTTTCTCTATTCTATTTGCCTTTCACGTTATGTATTTCTAAAAACCACTTAATTAACTTCTTTAGTTATAATTATCTCACTTATTTATTTTTGGTTGTAATCCTTTCACTGTGAAGATTAACTGAAAAATTATTTTGTTTTTCCTCTTTATTTCAAAACTTAATCTTTTTACTATTAGTTTTTAAAGGCAACCACTCCAGCTATATTGAACTTGAAAAAGTAATTATTTTAAAGGGAAATAACCTAGAAGTAATCAGCCCATGATATCTGTGCTCAAAGTTATATGTAAATTGTTTTTTATTGTTTATATAAAGTGAACAGAGGATAAAAATAGGGGAGAGTTGAGCTTCTTATAATTTCAGGTTTTTCACTTTTTTAAGCAAAAATTGCGCTTGGATACTTCTCCCTGTAAGGATATGAACTTTGAATTTATTTTCAGAAAGGTTTCCAATACTTATTTAAATCACATTTTGCTCAAATTTATAAAAAAATCTGTATATCTCATGGTTAAATATGATATGTCCCTTGAAAGGGGGTTTCCCAGGTGACAGTGGTAAAGAATCTGCCTGCAAATGCAATAGCCACAGGAAACATGGGTTCAGTCCTTGGGTCAGAAAGATCCTATGGAGGAGGAAGTGACAATCCACTCCAGTATTCCTGATGGGAGAATTCCATTGAAAGAGGAGCCTCGCTGGCCACAGTCCATGGGGTCATAAACAGATGGATATGACTGAGAGACTAAGCACACACACATACCCCTTGAAGAAATCTTTCAATATTCATATCCTTGGAAGATAGTTCTCCCTGGGTAGTTTCTGTTCCTACATATCTTGCAAGCACAGACATTTTCATTTATTCTGTAATATCTTTTCAAGGATGTTTATATAAAGAAAAGCCTTAGATGCTAGATTAGTATCTTCTTCTGGAGCAAAGGAAGGAGGTATACTTACTGTCCCTTATAAAAGATTTGGGCTCCTCACTCATAGCATTTTTTTCTCCTGTAATGAAACCCATTGCATGTACAGGTAACACTTGTCCCTCTTTGCATCTCCCTGTGTGAACCAAAAAATAAAAATACTGTTAATCTTATTACTTCTGTTGCAGTGAATAATGAAAAGTTTTGTGTCTCTGACCTATGAATCTTGTGTTTTTCACCAGCATCTATGAAACTATAGCAAATTAGCTTTGTAACTCACAAGTATAGTAAAATACCAGACCATTTGCCATTCTTCATACAAATAATAAATCATCATTGACTTTTAAGTCAACAGTTGTATCAAAAGTTCTAAACTTTCTAAAACATCTGATTACTTCCTTTCCACTCTCTTCCTGTTCTCTGAATCACCCAGGTTTTAACCTTGAAGAGTGAAGAAGATTAGAATTATTAAAAACTAACTGTAGTATGCATGGTTGCTAAACAAGCAAGGTGATCAGGTAAACTTTTGCCTGAGAACCACAGAAATAGATTGAAAAGTCTCAGTGATATAACTCTAGCAATTAAAACAGATACAAATAAACCCATAACAATTCATAAATCAAAAATGAGGTGACTTCTTTGGCCCAAGATGTAGAGCTTTTTACAAGGCTAAGAAACCTAACTGTACTTCTATGGGTGCAAAGGGTACTGTGATCAGAACTGAAATAAGATAGAACTTTTGTGTGAATTAAAAAAAATAAAAGCTACCCACATGGGTTATGCAGCCTACTAGCTTGAAGAGTTGACAGTGCCTCTCTGAAGGAACAGGGCCCTGCTCTAGGGCTCAAGATTTGTGAACTTCTTGAGTAGAACTTGGGCATTTCAGAGCTTAATACAGTTCCCCAGCAGAACATTTTAAGCAAGATCACAAAAAAAACACCTTATCAAGCAAGATATCTCATTTTATGCATGTTTGTGTGTGTGTGAAAGTTGCTCAGTCATGTCCATCTCTTTGCCACCCCATGGACAATACAGTCCATGGAATTCTCCAGGCCAGAATACTGGAGAGAGTAGCATTTCCCTCCTCCAGAGATCTTCCCAACCCAGGGATCGAACCCAGGTCTCCCACATTGCAGGCGGATTCTTTACCAGTTGAGCCACAGATATGTGTACTTGTGACTTATTATAAGAAAAGCTATATATTTAATGTATACTCTGCCAGGTAGTGTGCTAAATACTTTAAGTGAACTCTCTGAAGTTATTCCAAAAGAACAGCATGAAACAACTATTATTAATCTCATATTGCAAATGAAGCAAATAAGATTTATAATAATGATCTGTAAAACAAAGGCAGAACTCACTCAGACCTGAGTCTAAAACCATGTATTTAACCATCACACACTGTTGCCTTTAGTATCTTTATCTTCTTACTTAAAAGAAAAAGATGATATTAGGTTGTAGCTTTTTCACAACTTTCACCCCTATAACACACGCCCCATCACTCCCAAGTGTCTCTTAAATGATTAATACTCAAGATATAATTCTTCTTCATGTTACAATGTGATGATTTAGGAATTAAATGCCAGAGTTTAACTTCATTGTTTGTATTGTACTGTTGGCTCATTGATGCCTTAGTTCTACTAGGAAAAAACAANTGTTGCCTTTAGTATCTTTATCTTCTTACTTAAAAGAAAAAGATGATATTAGGTTGTAGCTTTTTCACAACTTTCACCCCTCTATCACACGCCCCATCACTCCCAAGTGTCTCTTAAATGATTAATACTCATGATATAATTCTTCTTCATGTTACAATGTGATGATTTAGGAATTAAATGCCAGAGTTTAACTTCATTATTTGTATTGTACTGTTGGCTCATTGATGCCTTAGTTCTGCTAGGAAAAAACAAAACAAAACAAAAAACAAAAAACAAAACAAAAAAAAATTGAGTGTTGCTGAAATGTAACATGTTTAACATTTTCCATACTTTCATCCCTGGTGGTTCAGATGGTAAAGAGTCTGCTCACAATGTGGGAAACCTGGGTTCAGTTCCTGGGCCGGGAAGATCCCCTGGAGAAGAAACTGGCAACCCACTCCAGTATTCTTGCCTGGAACATCCCTTGGATGTTGAGGGCTGGCAGGCTGTAATCCATGGGGTTGCAAAGTGTTGGGCAGTACTGAGCAACTAACACTTTCACTTTCAGTTCATACTTTCATTCCATGTACTGCAACCACCTAGTATTCTGAAAAACAAAACTTAATTACATAAATTCCAATATTCTTAACTTCCTGGTGTATTTTGTCTTTTTTTTTTTTTTCTCTGCACAAAGCATCCCTGATTTTTTATAGTAAAGCAAAATTGTGTCAATTAAGTCTTTTAGTTTTCTGTTCTCATGTTTGGAGCAACATATCTTTTTGAATTCTCTTCTTCCCAGAATTCAGCAAAAGCTCATTACTTTTTTGGTCTCTTAAATAAATAATTACAACTCAGAAATTAAATAGCCTCAAATGATTTATATTTTAAAGTGTAGAGCAGGTGCCATGGGTGCAACTTGGTTTTTCTAAATCCATTGAATTTTTTTTTTGTTCTTTCTATTTACATCCTCTTGCTCCTGTGAAAGAGAATGAGCATGTCTTCTGAAGGAGTCTGCCCAAAGCACCTCTTTATGCAGCTAAGGAGAACTCAGCTTCTGAAACCAAGCCTAGACAGATACATGAGATGTTCTGCCTTGGGAGTCTTAAGCATGCATCTTTTTATATTTGTCAACAGTCAGCCTTGCTCCATCCTTTGTAAAAAAAAAAAAAAAAAAGAATCAGTTTCTCTTTTGGCATTACATTTTGTCAACCTCCAAAGAAAAACAATGTATATAAATTATTAGGACTTTGTAATTAACAAACTTCACTTAAAAATGCATTTAACAAAGCAAAAGTTTAGAATAATGAACTCCTAACTGAAATTTTTGTATCTCTAGTGACTCATTCATAGTCCAAACAATACATTTTTCANTCTCTTTTGGCATTACATTTTGTCAACCTCCAAAGAAAAACAATGTATATAAATTATTAGGACTTTGTAATTAACAAACTTTACTTAAAAATGCATTTAACAAAGCAAAACTTAAGAATAATGAACTCCTAACTGAAATTTTTGTATCTCTAGTGATTGATTCATAGTTCGAACAATACATTTTTCATTCTTCTAATTAATTTTTGGATCATTGCTAATAATGCACTGGCGGAAAGAAAATTCAATCAAATTCCAAGGGCAAATTTTTAATCAAACACCAAAAATCAAACATTTGTGTCTATTGCTATCATAGCATACAATATAATGGTAAAGCAATCGTTTTTATTGCCTGCACTTGCATCCTTGTTATCCCTGAATGTCTAAATTTTTCTAATAATGATTGCTTTCTTCTCTTATCAAATTCTTAGTATTGTCTCATTCAATGTAATTTGATATGATATAAAAGTAATGTATTACATAAGCAGTAGTAAAATATGGGATTCTGATAATACTACAATTATCAAGTCATCATATTCAAGGATATTTACTATCAAATTTTATTTCCTAAATATCTTAATAAAATTACCCTGTTTTGTGATAAAAGTGTATACAAAGTGTCTCAAGAGATTTTCATGTGTAAAAGATGCCCAAATTTGATTCACATTTCTAATTTTATGAAGCATGATAATCTCTAATGGTACAGGAAACCAAAAGTACGCATTATTGCCATGGAGTTAAAGAATCTTCCAGTTGTGACAGCAACCGACTTAACGAGCCGATTCTAGCAATAATTGAGTTTCTGTGCTTTCCTTTTAATTTCACTACCTGGTGATACCTGAGAGCTGTAGACTTTATTTCAGAGTCCCATTAGGTACCATTCTGAGATCCTGTTTCCTGGGGTTTTAAAATCTAATTGTCAGTCAATGTGTTACAGTAAGCCTAGCTTTCATTTGATTCTCATGGCTCTACACGGTGGGAAAAAAACAAAAGAAGTATGTTCCATCATCCTGTCAAGGAGGTTTCTTAACAAATTACCTTTTCCCTCAAAAGAAAACACAGAAAGACATTTTTGTTGCTTTAACAAAACTCCTAGTTCATATCTTCTTTTCTAAGCTATTAAAGGGAACAAAAACTGAAAACCCATAGTGCACAGAGACTCTGACAGCTGATGTCCTAAGATTTATGAAGAAATGTAAGTATTTAATAACTATATATGAGTAATCTGTGCTTCTTAAGGATATTTTAGATCTGTTCATAAACCTCTGCCTTGTCTAAGAATAAAAGTACCCAACATATATTCCACTTGACCTGCAAAAACATTTGACTTCAGGTTTGAAGATTGATTATTTCCTTTTCCTTTAGCTATGTTGTCATGAAATATGTTCTCTACATCAGTTTTATTTTTATTTATTTATTTTTGATAAGAGTTCATGGCTGTTTTCTGGTCTAGGGTTTTTTAAACCCTTTTAAACATCATATCTTTAACACAGTCAAGTTAATATTGTATATCCATAAATCTCAGTATTGCTAAAACTCCAGAGTGAACAACCTAGAGCTAAAGAAAGATTAAATTACACGTGAGATTAGCTGAAATTTTTGATGAGCCCTGGTTAGATGCACTTAGACTGGAATTACTACACATCAAGATCATTTTGACAAAAGCAAGTGTATCTGTAGGTTTGTTCAACTTGTTGATTTGTTACTGCTTTTTCATTCTGTGGAAAAATACTCCTCTAATTGTTTTAAATAAAAGCCCTTCAAAGTTCAGGAAGAACTGCTACTTAAACATTAGGACAGCATAATTACTTATACATTTCTTATAAGTCTAAAGAAGAAGACACAAAGGTCCATCTGTATTCCTACAAAATCGTAAAGATCTTGGTCATTTGCTTTTACATTGAACTGAGGAAACTAGTTTATAAGTATTCTCAAATTGACTTATAAAGAAACCCTGAAGTGGCCGTGATCCGGGTCAAGGACATGTCTGTCCTGCCTATGTGTGCAGCAATCTTGCTGTTATTTCCTAAGTTTCACTAAATGAATTAGATTATATAAATGTGAACTCAGCATTCAATTCCCCTTTGCCTGTCATAGTCTGACCCTCCTGATCTAAGTTAACATTGTTCCCATCTAGCATCAGTAGAAGCATACGTGTGTGCTCAGTTGTGTCTGACTCTTTCTGACCCCATAGATAGTAGTCCACCAGGCTCCTCTGTCCAGGGGATTTTTCAGGCAAGAATACTGGAGTGGGTAGCCATGCCCTCCTCCAGGGGTCTTCCTGGCCCAGGTAGCATAGCAGCTCATAAAAGCAAGACAACATGTGCGTCTGTTCAAGAACTGGCTGTAGCAGAGGACCTTCAGCCCCTCCCTTGCTGCATTTCCCATTTATTTATAGACTTTTAAAATCATTAAACAGCTCAGAACAGTTCAGTTTTTCCTAATGAAGGATAAACATACAAAAAGAGATATGTTATCAATAAAGTAGCCCTTTGGAGAGCAGAAATCTGAAGTTAAAACATTGCCAGAGAAACTCCAAAATAAATCTACGAACTCCAGTAATTCCTAGGAATTTGAGATGAAATTTAGTCTTTGGAAAAAGTGTTAATTCATGTCAGTCACATCATTTCTGAACAATGACTCGTGCTAAACACCGTATTTAGTATTATACTTTTTTTTCTTTAACTGCATAAACAAAGAAGTCAAAGAAGAGTAAAAATAGTCAAAGAAGAAGACATGAACTTCTCCATTTTACAAATTAAAAACATTGCCAGAGATGTTCAAGGTCACATAGTAAATAGCAAAGGTAGCTTTTAAACTCAGATGTTGATGACTCTAAAATCTATAATTGCTCTACTCCATTGCTCATTAAGACCCATAGTCTTAAGTCAATGAGAAGCCTATAAGTTCTAGAAGAGGAAAATCAAAAGTTTAGATTACATTATGTGGTTTTCTTCTGATTTTAATACATCTCTCCTTAGAGCCTTTCACTGACTTGTTTGACTCCAAAGGCATTGATAAATGCTTAACCACAAGTGTTTTATTCTGTATACTTTGTTGAACTCACTTTGCTTTTGGCTTCTGCCTTTGAAATATAAATAAAGTATAAATAGAATTGAAATATGCCATGAGTTCCTGCTGTACAAACAAAGATTTAGAATATCAGCATATCATGTTATGAGAAAAACCAGACATGAATATCATATTAGACACTGTCCTTTGAAAGGCAGAAGGCAAATAAATGTTTAGCCACTATTTCTCTTCAGTTATTAGAACAAGTAGAAGAACTCACAAGAAAATGATAATTTGTTATATATTAATACTTGTTAGCATGTCTACAAATTTAATCTATTTTGATGGTAGATAATACACACATAACTTTATCCAAGAGGTAATTTAGCCATTTAGCAGTTATTTCTTAGCATGTTTACCAGGGTCTTCCTGTTAGTCTAGTGATGAAGACTCTGTGCTTCAACTGCAGGGGGCCCAGCTTCAAACTCTGGTTGGGGAACAAAGATCCCACATACTGCACAGTGCAGCCAAAAGGAGAAAAAAAATGTTGACCAGATAATTCACTGTCCAAGCTGGGATACTTTAAGAATGAGCAGGGCTATTAATAATACTCTGGAATAAAAAATATAAATGAGAGCATCCCAGAAAAATTGTGGTGTGTATTCATTCTGTTTATGAAATGTCTACTTTATGTTTAAGATTGTTTTAGGCACTATGGAAGGGCATAATAAAATTAGCAGATGACCTCAAAAGTTAGCAGTTTCGTTAGAGAAATAAAATTTACCAGTGGTACCTCTGGAAGATAATACAAAAGAATATATCATTAACTGCTAAATATAAAGTACTTTCTAAAAGTACTATAGTAATAATTCCAATGTAGGAAAGTTCCTTGTGGGAAAGCTTCATGCAGAAGGAATGAACTTTGCAGTGTTTAAGAATCTGGAGTAATATACATAAAGCCAAAATCTAAATAGCACTGATTGGCAATTTCAAACCTTTTTTCTACCTGCATTACTCTATTAATAATCCCTCAAATAAGCAAAAAGATGATGAATAGATTTTTTAAAAGGTGAAGATTATATAAAAATTCTGGATTATTATCCATGCATTGAACTATCTGTATCTAAATTAGAAAACAGATTTATATCTTTCAACATTATGTCCTGACTCTAAATAAATTTATTTAAATTTTTTTGTGTGTTTAGTCAATTTGCCCTCTGTAAAACTGTATCAGAAACCTATTATTACAACATGATGCTAGCAAATTACTCCAAAACTTAGTTCTTGCTGCAAGAGTAGGTTCCCATTGCTTCAAGTCACTTAGTTGGCAGTGGTTCAGCTTATCTAGATCTGTCTTGTCTGGACAGCTCTGCTTCAGGCTGCATATCGGTGAGGCTTGGCTCCAGGCAGTGGTTCAGTACACTTTTATTCCATTTTTGTTGCTTGGGAGCCCAAGTAAAAGGAGCAGCAGCTACCTTAGACATATCATACTTTAAAAATCAAATCCTAGAGCATGAGCACAAACAGAACCATGTGTGCATATTTAGGGCCTCTGTGTGTTATATCCACTAAAACTGAAGGGGCAAAAGATAGTTATTTTGTTATGCTTCGTATCTCTGGGGTGGGAAAATATGTTCTACCTACAACATTAAAGAGTTTTTATATAGGAAGGAAAATTAAAAAAAATTAATAAAGCAAATAATCATCATATTGGAGATCCAAGTCAGGATCTGCAGAAACAAATTTCTATTTAAATAAATAGTTATTATTTATTCATTGATAAAAATGTTCTTTGAAAATTTACTCTGCGCTAGGCATGTTTCTTGCACAGAGTGTAAGAACAGTGACATAAAGCTTCCTCTGGAGCAGCCTAGAATGTATCAGAAGATAATGTATGAGCAAATACAGGCTTGTGATAGAAATTTAACTTGGCTAAAATGATACTGATAATGTTATGTATAACTGCAGAGCTACAGAGAGATTATTTGGGGATCTGTTGCTTTCTAGAACTACAGTGAAGCAGTTAACGATGACTTTGGATAAGGTTAATATAAAGCAGGCTCTAGGACAGTATCTCAAATTCCTCTTTCCTGCTTTCTGTTCAAGTACAGTGTTGGACCAATATAAGAACTGCTTAATTTTTCCATAATACAATTCAATTTTGAGTTACTTTTTAACTGTCTTTATTGTTCTGACTAATTTCCCTATTTAGGGAAATTAGTTATTTAGGATAGAGATGATAGAATATTTATAGTCATATAAATGCTTTAACATAAAGTAGCTGAGTAATTTAGGACACTGGTTTTCAAAGCTGAGTGTACTTAAAAATCATCCAGGGTTGAGCTTCCCTCGTGACTCAGTGGTAAAGAATTCATCTGCCAATGCAGGAGACATGAGTTGATACCTAACCTTGTTAAGATCCTACATGCTGGGAGCATCTAAACCCTTGCATCATAACTATTGAGCCGTGTGCCCAGGAGCCTGGGAACCATGGCTACTGAGCCCATCTGCTACAATTACTGTGATTTGGAGCCCAAGAAAACAAAATCTGTCACTGTTTCCACTTTTCCCCATCTATTTGCCATGAACTAATGGGACTGGATGCCATGGTCTTAGTTTTTTGAATGTTGAGTTTTAAGCTAGCTTTTTCACTTGCTTTATTCTTGTCTCAAGAACGCCATGAAGAGTATGATAGAGTATTAGGGTAAGCTCAACATTCAGAAAACTAAGATCATGGCATCTTGTCCCATCACTTCATGGCAAATAGATGGGGAAATAGTGGAAACAGTGTCTGACTTTATGTTTTGGGGCTTCAAAATAACTCCAGATGGTGATTGGAGCCATGAAATTAAAAGGCGCTTACTCCTTAGAAGGAAAATTATGACCGACCTAGACAGCATATTAAAAAGCAGAGATATTACTTCGCCAACAAAGGTCTGTCTAGTCAAGGCTTTGTTTTTTCCAGTAGTCAAGTATGGATGTGAGAGTTGGACTATAAAGAAAGCTGAGCCCCGAATATTGATGCTTTTAAACTGCGATGTTGGAGAAGACTCTTGAGAGTCCCTTGGACTGCAGGGAAATTCAACCAGTCCGTCCTAAAGGAGATTAGTCCTGGGTGTTCATTGGAGGGACTGATGTTGAAGCTGAAACTCCAATACTTTTGCCACCTGATGCAAAGAGCTTACTAATTTGAAAAGACCCTGATGCTGGGAAAGATTGAGGGCAGGAAGAGAAGGGGACGACAGAGGATGAGACGGTTGGATGGGATCACCAACTCAATGAACATGAGTTGGGGTACACTCCAAGAGCTGGTGATGGACAGGGTGGCCTGGCGTGCTACGGTTCATGGGGTCACAAGGAGTTGGACACAACTGAGTGACTGAACTGAAGTACTTAAAAAAGACATGGTAAGCTTAGAACTTTTAGACACAGTTTTAATGATAAAATAATCAGTTAAAAAATTCTATTTTGTCTGATAAAAGTATTGATACTCCATTTATCTTTTGATTTCCAATTGCACAGAATACCTTTTTCTATTACCTCACTTTCAGTCTATATGTGGCTCTAGATCTGGAATGGGTTTCTTGTCAGTAGCATATATACAGATCTTATTTTTGTATACATTTAGCCAATCTTTCTTTTGATTGGAACCTTTAATCCATTTAAATTTAAGGTAATTATTCATTGAGAACATTGTATATTCTTGTTTCCATTTTGTTAATTGTTTTGGATTTGTTTTTGTAGGTCTTTTTCTTTCCCTTCTTTTGTTTTCCTGTGATTTGATAGCTATCTTTAGTTTTTTGCTTGGATTTCTTCTTTTCTGTGAGTATATCTATTACAGATTTTGGTTTGCAGTTATCATAAAGTTTTGTTTTAGCAATCTGTATACAAAGATGATTGTTTTCGGTTGCTTATCTGTTAATTTCAAAAATATTTTGAATATCCTGTACTTGTATGTTCCTCCTCTCTTGGTGACTGGTTTTGATATCATATTTTATATCTAATTGTTTTGATTATCCCTTAACCGCGTTTTATATATATAGATGATTTTAATATTTTTGTCTTTTAACTTCCTGATGCAATGGAATACTACTCAGCCACAAAAAGACTAAAATGATGGCATAAGCAACAACAGGTTTGAATCTAGAGATTAGTTTATTAACTGAAGTCAGACAGAGAAAGAAAATATCACATGATAATGCTATAGGTGGAATCTAAAAAAATGATACAAATTAACTTATTTATAAAACTAAATAGACCCATGAACATAGAAAATAAACTTATGGTTTCCAAAGAGATAAAAAGGGATAAATTAGGAATTTGAGATTTAAATATAAATCATATATAAAATATATAACCAAAGCAGGAGGACGTACTATATAGCACAGGCAAGTATACTTAATATCTTATAATAACCTATAGCACAAAATAAACAAGAATATATACATACACACACATGTGCACGCTCACACATACACACAGTGGATCACTTGGCTGTATACCTGAAACTAACCCAATATTGTAAATCAATTATATTTCAATGAAGTTTATAAAACAAAATATATTTATAAAGAAATTGCAAGAACATAATAGTGAAAGGACCTAAAACAAGAAAAGAATTAATGCAAAAGAGAAACCAAAGAAGGAAAATATAAAAGCTAGGAAAGTATTAATAGTAAAGACCTAACATTTGTGAAAAACAAAAATAGGGCCTTATGCACCACTGAAGAAGCTTGGAAACTTAATTTTAGGACCAGTGTTTGGTGTCAGGGTCAGAAGTTAGAAAAAATCAGCTTTTTATCCTTTCCCTCACGCTCCTGATTACTAGCTTACTAAATTATCTGTATGAAAAACCTCAAATCAAATACTTACCAGGTCATATGTTTTAACTTCTGGAGCAACCCCTCACCTTCCACCACTGAAAAGCAGGCATTTGTGAGAAAGTTGTTTTGCTTTATGTGTAAAACACCTCCACTTGTTGACAAGAGTGGGAAAAGAGTCCTTTCTTCTGCTTTAGGGATAATTTACTTATGCCCCACTTTTTATGCATCTACAAAAAGCCCTTTTGGTGATCAGGCAATAGTCATAAAAATTTAGACAAAAATTCTCAATGTTATTAATAATATAATTACCTTTTTATGTGTCTGCTGGTTATCTGCATATCTTCTTTGGAAACTGTCTATTCAGGCCTTCTGCCCATTTTTAAGTGGGTCATTTTTTGATACTAAATTATATGAACTGTTTATTTATGTTGAATATTGATCCCTCATATGTAATATCATTTGTAAATATGTTCCCCATTCAGTAGTTTGTTATTTGATTNTCTACAAAAAGCCCTTTCAGTGATCAGGCAATAGTCATAAAAATTTAGACAAAAATTCTCAATGTTATTAATAATATAATTACCTTTTTATGTGTCTGCTGGTTATCTGCATATCTTCTTTGGAAACTGTCTATTCAGGCCTTCTGCCCATTTTTAAGTGGGTCATTTTTTGATACTAAATTGTATGAACTGTTTATTTATATTGAATATTGATCCCTCATATGTAATATCATTTGTAAATATGTTCCCCATTCAGTAGTTTGTTATTTTATTTTTCCAGTGGTTTCCTTTGCTGTGCAAAAGCATTTGAGTTAAATTAGATCCAATTTGTTTATTTTTCTTCTATTTCTTTTGCCTTGGAACACAAATCAAAAAAAAGATGTTACTGTAAATTATGCTAAAAGATGTTTGGCCTGTTATAGCAGTTATATGAATTCCAACCTTATATTAAATCTTTAATCCATCTTGAGGTTATGTTTGTGTATGGTATTAGACAGTGTTCTAATTTCATTCTTTTACATGTAGCTGTCCAGTTTCTCCAACATTACTTATTGAAGAGACTGTCTCTTCTCTATTATGTATTCTTGCCTCCTTTGTCTTATGTTAATTGATCATAGTTGTATGAGTTTATTTCTGGGCTCTCTACTCTGTTGCACTGATTTATGTGTCTGTTTTGTGCCAGTACTATATGCTTTGATCTCAATTGGTAAATTATCTGTTTCTCTAATTGTTTTTTCAGTGTTTTTTCATTTGAAACAACTTCCTCTGTCTTCTCATTTTGCTTAACTTGCTGTCTCTGTGAAATTAGTCAAAACAGCTACCTATTGGGATCTTAATGTGGTGTCCTTATGTGGGAGTGTTCTTATACAATCTGTGTCTACCTAGTGGCTTTGGTGGAAGAGTTGTATCTGATATCAGCATGACCTTCCTATAGGATATGCTGGGAGCAATCACCCAGCATATCCTGGGTGATATCACCTCCTACCAGTCACCTCGGTAGGAGGCATGGCTGTAGGAGGAGTAGCTACAGCCAGAGCCAAGTGTGAGTCACCTAGCAAGAGGGGCTGAGGCATGTACTCAGCATGGGCTGGCTTGCATGCTGGATGGTCTCAGCTGAGTCCAGAACTCTGAGTTCTGGACTGCATCTGATTCATTGCCCCCACCTGTGACTGCCAGAAATGGCTGACCTTACCTTGTCTGAGCTAGCAATACAACTATGCATTTTCTTCAGCTGAGGCAGCTTTCCCTCTAGTGTGGGGCTGTGTTTAGAGCAAGTGATCCTAAGTGGGTACTCAACTTGGGCTGGGGAGCATATTGGAGTGGTAACAGAAATCCAGCTAGGGTTCAAGGCAGTTTCAGTCTATTTCCTTCCCTTTTCTAGAGTAAAATATGTGTACTTTTCATGAGTGGACTCTAGGCTTATACCTATGCTATCAGTCCCACTGGTTTTGAAACTGACTAAGGGGATAGGGCCTAGAGGAGCCATCCCACATTGAAAGTCAGGAAGGGCGGTGGTGAGGGATACCCCTCATCCAAGGTAAGGAGCAGTGGCTGCACTTTGCTGGAGCATCCTTGAAGAGATACCCCACGCCCAAGGTAAGAGAAACCCAAGTAAGTGTTGCAAGAGGGCAGACACACTGAAACTATACTCACAGAAAGCCAGTCAATCTAATCACACTAGGACCACAGCCTTGTCTAACTCAATGAAACTAAGCCATGCCCGCGGGGCAATCCATGATGGGCAGGTCATGGTGGAGAGATCTGACAGAATGTGGTCCACTGGAGAAGGGAATGGCAAATCACTTCAGTATTTTTGCCTTGAGATCCCCATCAACAGTATGAAAAGCAAAATGATAGGATACAGAAAGAGGAAATCCCCAGGTCAGTAGATGCCCAATATACTACTGGAGATCAGTGGAGAAATAACTCCAAAAAGAATGAAGGGATGGAGCCAGAGCAAACAATACCCAGCTGTTGATGTGACTGGTGACAGAAGCAAGGTTGAATGCTGTAAAGAGCAATATTGGATAGGCACCTGGAATGTCAGGTCCATGAATCAAAGCAAATTGGAAGTGGTCAAAGAGGAGATGGCAAGAGTGAATGTCGACATTCTCGGAATCAGCAAACTAAAATGGACTGGAATGGGTGAATTTAACTCAGATGACCATTATATCTACTACTGCGGGCAGGAATCCCTCAGAAGAAATGGTAAACAGAAGAGTCCGAAATGCAGTACTTGGATGCAATGTCAAAAACGACAGAATGATCTCTGTTCATCTCCAAGGCAAACCATTCAATATCACAGTAATCCAAGTCTATGCCCCAACCAGTAACGCTGAAGAAGCTGACATTGAACAGTTTTATAAAGACCTACAAGACCTTTTTGAACTAACACTCAAAAAAGATGTCCTTTTCATTATAGGCGACTGGAATGCTAAAGTAGGAAGTCAAGAAACACTTGGAGTAACAGACAAATTTGACCTTGAAATGCGGAATGAAGCAGGGCAAAGACTAATAGAGTTTTGCCCAGAAAATGCACTGGTCATAGCAAACACCCTCTTTCAACAACACAAGAGAAGATTCTACACAAGGACATCACCAGATGGTCAACACCAAAATCAAATTTATTATATTCTTTGCAATCAAACATGGAGAAGCTCTATACAGTCAACCAAAACAAGATCAGGAGCTGACTGTGGCTCAGATCATGAACTCCTTATTACCAAATTTAGACTGAAATTGAAGAAAGTAGGGAAAACCGCTAGACCATTCAGGTATGACCTAAATGAAATCCCTTATGATTATACAGTGAATTGAGAAATAGATTTAAGGCCCTAGACCTAATAGACAGAGTGCCTGATGAACTATGGAATGAGGTTCGTGACATTGTACAGGAGGCAGGGATCAAGACCATCCCCATGGAAAAGAAATGCAAAAAAGCAAAATGGCTGTCTGGGGAGGCCTTACAAATAGCTGTGTAAAGAAGAGAGGTGAAAAGGAAGGGAGAAAAGGAAAGATATAAGCATCTAAATGCAGAGTTCCAGAGAATAGCAAGAAGAGATAAGAAAGCCTTCCTCAGCGACCAATGCAAAGAAATAGAGGAAAAGAACAGAATGGGAAAGACTAGAGATCTCTTCAAGAAAATTAGAGATACCAAGGGAACATTTCATGCAAAGATGGGCTCNGAAATAGAGGAAAAGAACAGAACGGGAAAGACTAGAGATCTCTTCAAGAAAATTAGAGATACCAAGGGAACATTTCATGCAAAGATGGGCTCGATAAAGGACAGAAATGGTATGGACCTAACAGAAGCAGAATTATTAAGAAGAGGTGGCAAGAATACACAGAAGGACTGTACAAAAAAGATCTTCAAGACCCAGATAATCACGATAGTGTGACCACTAATCTAGAGCAAGACATCATGGAATGTGAAGTCAAGTGGGCCTTAGAAAGCATCACTATGAACAAAGATAGTGGAGATGATCAAATTCCAGTTGAGCTATTTCAAATTCTGACAGTTGATGCTGTGAAAGTGCTGCACTCAATATGCCAGCAAATTTGGAAAACTCAGCAGTGGCCATAGGACTGGAAAAGGTCAGTTTTCATTCCAATTCCAAAGAAAGGCAATGCCAAAGAATGCTCAAACTANCACCAGGCTCCTCTGTCCATGGAATTTTCCAGGCAAGAGTACTGGAGTGGGGTGCCATCGCCTTCTCCAGTTATAAAGGTGACTTCTGGTAATTGTTGTTGTTCAGTCACTCAGTCATGTCCAACTCTTTGCTACCCTGTGGACTGCAGCATGCCAAGCTTCTCTGGCCCTCACCAAAATATAAATTCTTAAATGTAAAAATGTTTTAAACTGGAACAATTCTGAAATATAGCCTGGTCAAAAAACTTCTGAAAACAGGCTTGTAGTATAAAATACTTGCTGACATAAGAGGGAAATGTCGAAACAAACAAAAACTCCTTGCTCTGGGTATATTATGTTTCAAACAATATTACAGGCTTCACCAAATTCATAGAGAGGAAATCCGTTACTTGTTCTTTCTTCATGTTGTTGTGTGTGTACACATATGCAATTGTCATAAAGTGCAATGCCAAATAGCAGAAAAATAGAATAATAGTGGAGATCAGATAGTAGTCTAGGAGATCAGAGTTGAGATCAGGATAATGTGTATCTAAATAAAGAATAGTGGCAAGAGAATCCTCAGCATAGACAGAGCACTTAAAGGCCCCTAAGGCAAAGAGAAGCTTGTTATTCAGAAGGTCATTTTGGTTGGAGTAAAGGGAGGGAAGCATGAGATGAGTCTGAAAAAAGTGGGTAACAAGGTTAAGTTTCTATAAATCATGTCATTAAACCTAAACTTTATACTAAGAGCTATGAGAGGGTCTTTAAGGGTTTGGCAAAGAAAATAAACAGTGTTAAGAGAGAGGGATAGGAAAGGTAGACTGCAGTAAGATAAAGTCAAAACTTAATGAAGATACAGCCATGTAGGACTGTCTAAGCAATTATAAGGACTTTTGACTTTACTCTCAGTGAGAAGAAGAACCATTGGAAGGATTTTTNAATAAACAGTGTTAAGAGAGAGGGATAGGAAAGGTAGACTGCAGTAAGATAAAGTCAAAACTTAATGAAGATACAGCCATGTAGGACTGTCTAAGCAATTATAAGGACTTTTGACTTTACTCTCAGTGAGAAGAAGAACCATTGGAAGGATTTTTATACAACATTCCGGTTGCAGTGTTGATAGAAGTCAGGGATAAATCTGCAGTCACTGAGATAAGAGATGATGATGACCCAGACTACATGGTTACAATAATTGGTAGAAGGATATATGATTCTAGATATATTTTTTAAAGGAGAGCCAAACATTATTTGTGTTATGATGTAAAACAAAGAGAAAAGTCACAAATGAATTTATGGTTCTTAGCCAACTGGAAAGTTGCCACTAATTCATATTGGGATGGCTATAAGTAAAGTAGATTTGAGAGAAACATGATGAAGACATTAGGCATCCCAGGAGAAGTTCATGAAGGCAGTTGATACTTAAGTTTGGAAGTTAGATGAGATATCTAAGATGATGGCACTATTTTGGAAGTCATGAATATATAAATGCTATTTAAAGCCATTAGACTAGATAAAATCAGTAAGGAAGTGACTATAGGCAGAAGAGAAGGAGGACTAAACACTGAGCTTGGGGCATTTCAGTATTAAGAGTTTGGAAAGAAAATGATTGCATAGCAAATGTACTGAAAAGAAGTGGCTACAGAGGAAATTAGAAAACTAGTAGTGTGCAGTATTCTCAGATGGCTCTAGTGATAAAGAATCCACCTGCTAATGCAGGAGACATAGGAGACACAGGTTCGATCCCTGGGTCAGGAAGATCCCTTGAAGGAGGGTATGACAACCCACTCCAGTATTCTTGCCTGAAGAATCCCATGGACAAAGGGTCTTGGCAGTCTACAGTTCACAGGATCACAAAGAGAAAGATACAACTGAAGTGACTTAGCATGCATGCATTCCTCTATACAAGTTAGAATAAACTATTTAAGAGGGACTGAGTAATCAGCTATGTCAACTATTGCTGATGAGAACACTAAAATGACTGAAATTTAACCTTTGGTTTAATAGGCTGGGTCATTATTGATGTTAACAAGAGCAGCTTCATGATAAAAACCAGACTTAAATGGGGGTGGGGTTGACAGTAGGAAAGTTTCTGGAAACAGTATTGTAATCTTATGGTGTTTTCCTATAAGAAGGAAAAAATAAATGTGGTAAAAGCTAGATGCAAGAGGGAGAGCAATGCAAAACATTTTATATCAGTGGGGGGGGGCACTATGTCAAAGGGTTCATTTTTCATTCTAATCCCAAAGAATGATAATGCCAAAGAATGTTCAAGCTACCATACAATTGTGTTCATTACCTATGCTATAGTAGCAAGGTTATGCTCAAAATCCTTCAAGCTAGGATTCAACAATACATGAACCAAGAATTTCCAGATGTACAAGCTGGGTTTTGAAGAGGCAGAGGAACCAGAGACCAGGTTGCCATCATTTGTTGGGTCATGGAGAAAGCAAGAGTGTTCCAGAAAAAGCACCTACTTCTGCCTCACTGACTGCGCTAAAGCCTTTGACTGTGTGGATCACAACAAATTATGGAAAATTCCTAAGGAGATGAGAGTACCAGACTACCTTACCTGTCTCCTGCAAAGTGTCTATGCAGGTCACGAAGCAAGTTAGAACAGGACGTGGAGCAACTCATTGGTTAAGAATTGGAAAATGTAGGATGACAAGGCTGTATATTGTAATTTACATGCATAATACATCATGTGAAATGCCAGCTTGGATGCATCACAAGCTAGAATCGCTATGGAACTTCCAAAATCTGGAAACTGCTCTTTTTGCTTACCACTTTCAGTCTAAAGATGGTAATAACTTTCCACTCTCTGCTAGCCCTGGGGTACTCCATATCCTTTGTTGGTTTACTTAAAGGAAAAATGGTGCCTACATTAAGCTTTTCTTAATTACTCCGTTAGAGTGTGCCATCTGTTTTCTGATTAAGAGAATAATTGGTACCAGGAGTAGCCCCAGGGAAAGAAACTTAAAAAAATTAAGACTGTGGGATTTTGTTGTTTTGCATTTTTTATAAGTACGTGGATATCCTTCTTTAAGGATGTAGATAATAACGGACAAGTGTTGACATCTCAATTCCAAAAAAATGGTCACCCATAGAAAAAACTTGAAGTGCCTATGCAAGGCAAAGTTTAGTGATCAAGTGTCTGTAGCACTCAGGAAATATAGTGACAATAGAAGTTACATGGATTGTAAAATGAGGTATCTCCTCTGAAGATCCTAGGATGCCAACAGCAGCAACAAAACATCACTGATTGCCTTGGACATTAATTGCAGTATTCAGATGGAAAAGTAGTTTTAAGAGTGTCTTATGTCCTGAAGAAATAGGATCAAGCTCAGGGCCTAATCATAACCAAAGTAGAATTATATACCTTTACCTTATCAAAGTGCAATTCTACTATAACTCTACGCTGAGAAAAAGCTATGGTTATGAAAGAGTGGGAGTTGGAATATAATATGGGACCATTAGGGGAGAAACAGATAAACGTGAGAAATTTGAATTCCCAAAACACCTGAGATTTCCTGTTAATAAAAGTAGATCCTTTTACATAAGCTACAGCAAGCTGTGTTTCAGTGACATGCCAGTTATCCTTAGGCCTAACTCCCAATTCTTTTATGGCCTCTGGATAAAGGAAGATCTAAATGCCAAACTAGTTTTAATGAAGTACAAATACTAAACTTGAAGTAGCTTATCCTCAGAAAGATCAGTAGAATCTTGTCAATGTGTATTATTAAAAGTCTTAAAAGCATGACTGGGAGGGATTCTAAGGTTGCTAGGCCAAGTAATGTGAAATGTGTGATCTGTATGGGTTGAATTTATTGAAATAAGTAAACTTATTCAGCATTTATGATTGTATTGATTTAAGCACTGAATGTAAACATTGATAGTATTCTCAGTTCAGTTCAGTTCAGTCACTCAGTCATGTCCAACTCTTTGTGACCCCATGAACTACAGCATGCCAGGTGTCCCTGTCCATCACCAACTCTCGGAGTTAACCCATACTCATGTCCATTGAGTAGGGGATGCCATCCAACTACTTCATCCTCTGTCTTCCCCTTTTCCTGCCTTCAATCTTTCCCAGCATCAGAGTCTTTTTAAGTGAGTCAGCTCTTCACATCAGGTGGCTAAAGTATTGGAGTTTCAGCTTCAATATCAGTCCTTCCAATGAACACCCAGGACTAATTTCCTATAGGTTGGATCTCCTTGTTGTCCAAGGGACTCTCAAGAGTCTTCTCCAACACCACAGTTCAAAAACATCAATTCTTCGGCACTCAGCTTTCTTTATAGTCCAATTCTCACATCCATACATGACCACTGGAAAAACCATAGCCTTGACTAAACAGACCTTTGCTGGCAAAGTAATGTCTGCTTTTGAATATGCTGTCCTCCTTCAGAGGAGCAAGCATCTTTTAATTTCATGGCTGCAGTCACCATCTGCAGTGATTTTAGAGCCCCCCCCCCAAAAAAATAAAATCAGCCACTGTTTCCACTGTTTCCCCATCTATTTGCTATGAAGTGATGGGACCAGATGTCATGATCTTCGTTTTCTGAATGTTGAGCTTTAAACCAACTTGTTCACTCTCCTCTTTCACTTTCATCAAGAGGCTCTTAAGTTCTTCTTTGCTTTCTGCCATAAGAGTGGTGTCATCTGAATATCTGAGGTTATTGATATTTCTCCCAGCAATCTTGATTCCAACTTGTGCTTCATCCAGCCCAGCATTTCTCATGACGTACTCTGCATAATTTAAATAAGCAGAGTGTTGAATTAACGCCAGACCTACAGTCAATGAAACTGAGATGCTGGAATTTGGTAGTTTGAACAGGAAATGTACCCTAAGGCTCAAAAAATGTTGGAATGAATATGCTATGTGAAATCTACTTTCTAAATTCCTAGCTCTCATTTCTTTCCTGTCCTAGGGACATACTTTTCCCCAAGCCTTCTTAGTAACTCTGTGACTGTCCTTTATTAAGCTGGAGATGATGATAGGTGGTACTATTATGAAATTGGACTCCCCAACTTCCATGCATGTAGTAGAATTTTGATATGCTACAGTAATAGAAATGCTTGTCAGCATAAATAAATAAATAATAAAATTACCATAATAAAATTTAGAGAGAGGTGACAATCAGAGTACTATCCCAAGCAAAAGTATTAGGTTGGCCAAAAAGTTCGTCCATTTTTCTTTTTCCCATATGATCATACTAAAGTTCCGGATGAAATTTTTGGCTAAGCCAATGCATAACAGATTGATCAAAGGATCTCTAAGAGTAACTTAGGTGGAGAGACTGTTAAGGTGCACTTTGAGCTATGTAAATGGGAAAGTTCTAGGTCTGGTGAACAGAAGCCTGATTCAGATTGTTGTAGTGGGTTTATGTTCTCTTACTCACGTTTTGGGAGTCCCAGCTGGCTCAGTGGTAAAGAATTCACTTGCCAATGCAGGAGACACTGGTTCAATCCCTGGGTCAGGAAGATACTCTGGAGTAGGAAATGGCAACCCATTCCAGTATTTTTGCATGGGAAAACCCATGGACAGAGGAGCCTGATGGGTCACAGTCCATGGGGTCACGAAGAGTCAGACACGACTGAGCAGGCACACATCACACCACACTCAAGTTCTAGATTTAAGACATTTAACAGAAGATACAAGTATCCCCCACTTTCTGAAAGTTTGCATTATACTACTTCACTTGTACAAAACACATTAGTGCAGTAACAGCTTTTTTTAAATAAAAGTAAAAATCCTCTTTGGATTTCTTTCAGTTAGCAAAAACATATACTAATGTAGGTCTTTCTTAAAAGTGAAGTGGTGTAATGCAAACTTTCAGAAAGTGGGAAATAACTTTTCCCTTTATGCTACTTTGGCTCACAGTGGGTTTCACAGAAATGCTCTACTTTAGAATGACTGGGAAAACTGTTTTTTGTTTATGGAGAAAGCCAGCTGACTTTGAAGAAACATTCTTTAATGCAGCCACTAAGGAATCATCCCCACATTTTCTCCCAAAGAAACATGCAGCAATTTATGAAAGTGTGCTCAGGACAAAAAGAAAAATTCTGCCTTTGAGTTTTGTAGACACTAGCTCCAGATGGACACCAATCCTTAGTGACTTGAAACACTTAGGACCGATTTGGGGTTTATAGAGATTAGAAGACAAACAGAATCTTGGTCCAAGTAAAACTCATAGTGATTATTTTCCTAGTCCCAGACTAGTGAAACAGCTATATTTAATGCATACCAAAATACTCACATTAGTTTTTCTTCTGATGAAATATGCAGTGACAGTGGAAGCTAATGGAACATCTCAGTTTCCCCAAATATACTGAAAGCAATACTGCATTCCTAGGGAAATTTCAAACATTGGTGCCACCATCAGAATTGGAGGAAAAAAAAAAAAAGATTCCTACTTTATTTCCATCTATCTCTCCTGTTTGGCCTAAACAAAATTCACATAGATGGGCCTTGGAATATGATTGGATTTTACAAATTTAAGAAGGAGTCATGCCAAAATAGAGCTACAGTTCAGATGTTGAATACAGTCACTAGTACTAGTACACTGCTTTAGATATTATATTTTCCCCCTAATTTCTATCAGCAAATGTAATCAGTAGCCATTTGCTTTTACTTGACAAGGAGAGCAGTTCATGTTTATTGTCTTACCTGAGGATTATTTCTGATCTGTTCTCTTTCATAATAGATTAGAGAGACTGTCAAATCTACAGACCATCATATTTGGCCATTATGTTGATGATACTGTACTAACTGAACATATCAGGTAGGTAGTAGCAGAAATCCTAAGAAGCACAATTACCTTAGTAAGGCATGTGATTGCTGGGGGATGGGAGATAAACTCCAAAAAATTATTTATCAAATCAGGTGTCAATTATATCTCAATAAAGCTGGGCAGGGGTCAAAGTATGGCACCAATTGACATTCTCACCAAAAAGTCTCTGAAAAATGAGAGACAAGTTGTAGAGCCATTTACAACCCACAAAGAAAGTGGTGCATGATGAAACTCTGGATGTCGAAAATAATATGCATCACATCTAGGTGTACAGCTTCAACATTTTGCTAAATCAGAAGGCAATTTTTAAATTGGAAACAAAGAAATAAATGCTCTACTCTACCTCAAGGCTGTAGTACAAACATTCCTGTACTTAGAGCTCATACCCAGCAAACCTAATAGTATAAAAAATGTCTGTGGCTGTTGAAAATGCTAAGTGAAACTCTTGGCGAATTTCAAAGGGTGATTCTATTATGACAACATCTATCTTCCATTAGAAAAATAAAATTTAGATTTATGCTCAGTTTTTGATAGTGTTTCAACATTTGACTATGGGTACCATATAACAATATGATTTCAAATTCCCATTTTAAAGTGGATGCTATTGAATTAAAATAATCCAAAAAATGGATGTGCATTACAGCATGCAATACTGACTGGAAAATGTCTGACCAGTACAACTGCATAACTGGCTGCTCAGACGCCCATACTATGTGCTTCTATCAAGTGCCACAGCCTTTATTGGGAGAACACTAAAAACAACGATGAAGAAAAAAGCTCCCTCTTGAGAAGGGACAGAATATTGATTGTCCAAGCCAAACTGAAGGAGACAAGTGCAAAGTACTCCCAGTTATGTGCAGTGACTAAAAGGTTGTCTAGAAAAATGGATGAATGATGACAAGGAGATCTGAATAATGGATATGTGAATGGATCTTTCTGAATGGGTGGAGTGTAAAGGAATTCTCAAGGACATATACTCACTGAATGTCTACTACAAAGCATCTTTTCACTAATTTGATTGATAATATGACCCTTCCTTTGGATGCTAGTCAGCTTTCTCCCCTTGCCACCTTGTGGACATATAAAGACTTTCTATCATGAGAAGACAGCTTTTTGTCCTTATGTAAATATTTTCACATGTCATATACGCTTTATACCTTAACAGAGTTTTTTCAGTGCTACCTTATGTGGTCTTAGAAAATGATTTTGATATGGTTATGATATTTACATGTTATTACCTCTATATAAAAACAACATTTTGTAGCAAATTGCAGTATGGCAATGGCTCATGCCCAGAAACTTTATGGGTTTTATCACATTTCCTACTCTGTATAGTTTTTGGCTACGTAGAACAATGCAATGACCTGATGATACTTTGGTTAAAGTGGCAGTTAGGAGATATGCCTTTAAAAACTAGGGAACTTTCCTATAGTGTGTAGCTTATGTGTGAAACTTGGGACCAAGAGATAGTGCCTTCTTCCTCATAGTCAGAATTCACTATTCTAGGAATTACTGGACAGAGGTACAGTAGGAATTATCTTGCCCTTATACCTACTAACTGTATTAAGGAATGCTATGTACTGTAATGCCCCCTGTCATCTGGAATCCATATATTGAAGCACAAATTTTCAGTATGGTTGCGTTTAGAGATAGGACACTTTAGGAGGCCAGATGAAATCATAATGTGTGTGTGTGTGTGTATGTGTGTGCACAGTCACTTCAGTCGTGTTTTCCAACTCTTTGCAACCCTATGGATTATAGCCCACCAGACTTCTCAGTCCATGGGATTCTCTAGGCAAGAATACTGGAGTGGGTTGCTGTGCCCTTCTCCAGGAGATTTTCCTAACCCAGGGATCAAAGTTATGTCTCCTATGACTCCTGAGTTGCAGACAGTTTTTTTTTTTTTTAATACTGAGCCACCAGGAAACTCTGAAATCATAATGGTGGGGTTCAAATATGGTAGGACTGGTGACCTTATGAGAGGATGATAACTCTCTCCTTCGCTTCTCCTCATACTTACAAGAGGAAGAGATCTCTCTCCCTCCCTTCTCACTGTCTTTTTCTCCTCTCCCTCCGTGTATATATACCAAGGAAAGGCTACACAAGAACACAGCTAGAAGGCAGTCATCTGCAAACCAAGGAGAGAGCCCTCACTGGAACCTGACTATGCCAGCACCTTATGCTATGTAATTTCACTCCATTTATGTAATATATTCTGAAATTTTCTTCTCTCTTCTTGAAAAATATTTATTCAGAATAGGCTCAGGTGTAGCCTTTTTTTAGGAAATCTTCTGACTTTCTAGGTCACTCTTGCTACTCTTCCTTCATACATTTATTTATTTGGTATATGTCATTAGCATTATTCTAAGTATATTATATTTTAATCACCAGTCTATGAAGCTGTCTTCCCTAAGACCAGTTACCATGTTTTATTCATATTTGTATCCTAAGCCACAA
This sequence comes from Raphicerus campestris, assembly GCA_006410735.1. Classification (NCBI taxonomy): domain Eukaryota; kingdom Metazoa; phylum Chordata; class Mammalia; order Artiodactyla; family Bovidae; genus Raphicerus; species Raphicerus campestris. The sequence continues at coordinate 176,814 of SJYW01001755.1, read as the reverse complement.
ACACAGTAAGTTGCATTTAGTAGGTTCTCAATAATACTTATGAAATTAAAGTGTCAATAAGTGAACAGAAGGAAAAGGATGAAGTATGATTTTAGGAAGCACAACTGTCAGAAGGCATTGCAAATTGAGATTCCTGGTCTTAGGGACTCTCAGTGTATTTGTATGAGAGTCCTCAATGTCTTCAAAGTACTGATAAGTGCGAGGACAACTGTACAATACAAGATGTAGAAAGAAAATCTCTCAGGTTCTGTTTCATCTATAGATAAGCTCTAATGCAAAGGTTTTTGCAATGGAGGATTCAATATATTCGTTAGTAGAAGGTTGACAGAACTGAGAGGATAAAACTATTCTGTAAGAAACAATATCCTAGGAATACCAGTATACATTTAATATACATTTCTCAGCTGTACCTGTTCCTACGTATTTCTGAGCCTACAGCAAAACTGTTTTTCAAGGCCTACTCCTAGCTTTATATGCCTAGCTAAATGCTGAAGGCAGTTTAAAATTAAGCAATTAAGTGCTCCAGAGAAATTCTCATAAACATTTTAAAGACACTTACTGGCTGAGTTGTCCTTGTTTCCCTTAAACTCCTGATCCAATCTCTTTCCATGTGAAGTTGAGGGTAAATCTAATAGTTCACTACTTTTTTTTTTTTTTGGAAAGTAGATACAATGAGTTATCTCAATCTGTATTTATGGAACAAGTCAAATTCTGTTCTATAAATTTGCCTTCTGAAAAATTAAGAGGGAGAAATTTATAGGGAAAGTTCTTCTCATAAATGGTTTGACAGTTATGATCTAAATTAAGAAAAACATAGTAGAATTTAGAAAAAAAAATCTGGAAAAAATCTGAAATACAACATATGCATTCTAAAATAAACAGATATCTTAAAACCTAACATATAGGAGATATTTAGTATTTGTTGAGTGTAAATTCTGGATTAAATTCAATGAAATTATAAACTAATGGAAGTATTGCTATTAACAGAAACCAGAGGCTTTCTTGGTTCTTACCCTGGTTTCTTAACTGACTATAGCACATACGGTGATATTATTGTTCTAGATGTAAACCTGCTGACAAGTCACTACTGTGATCAGCTATGAACAGGTCGTTTGCATATACCTGCAGAATTTTTAGGCATGTCGTCTCTGGGTACTGTATTTAGACCTGGCATCTCTTTCAGCTCACTTACTGAATTGGCTTTGTTTTTGAATTGGCATCTTCTGGAGAAATTTTCCTACACTCTGCTCTGAAGTAAATACACTGTTGTGAGAAATATGGTGAGAAATATTTCTTGGGAAACATTAATTTTCCACTTATCTTATTCCAAATGATGATGAATCATTATTTGTCTTTAATTTTGGCAACCATCTATAATCAAGTAAGCAAATTTATACCTGCAGATACCTCAGCATGCATTTATAACATTTCTTTGAAAATGAACAGGCCACAACAGCAAAACTGCAGCAGATCAAACAAATTTTTACACTGGAAAAGAAACTGATCTGTTGTCAGCACTGTGCATGGCCATATTCCAACCTTATGGCTATTGGTGACTTACAATTAAGAAAAACGTTGTGCAGTATGCAAATACTTGGCCAGTTTTTGGGAGGGTTGAATGTTGGCTGTTATTTAATGCTCTGGAATCTTTTCTATTTTTTCTTTCTGAAAATTTCTGTGGCTACTTCACAATGCAAAATTAAGAACTAGGTTAGCAGGCGTTTTTTTGAATGGTAGTAAAAACACATACACTTTAATTTTTATGTTAGATAAAGAAGTTTAAAATATGTAATTGACATATAGGTCAATAGAAGAAGATATGCATTTTATTCACACTTTCACTGAGTTCTTGAAAATCAAGATGCCAATTAGTGTTTTATTTTCATGTAAATAAGATAGTTGTTACTCCTTTCTAACTTTTCCTCCATCAAAACCAGGTCTCATCAGGTCTGATGATTAGATGGAATCAAGGAACTGACAAGTGAAGTAGAATTTCAAACATGTCCCACATTTGTTTCATCCTTTTTTTCTCTAGAGCCTAGTTCAACCCAGAAAGGGTGCAAATTTAAAAATAGCTGTTTGAAACAATCTATGTTTATTTATTTATTTTTTACTTTACAATACTGTATTGGTTTTGCCATACATTGACATGAACCCACCACAGGTGTACATGAGTTCCCAACCCTGAACCCCCCTCCCANTTCTGCACAACAAAGGAAACTATAAGCAAGGTGAAAAGACAACCTTCAGAATGGGAGAAAATAATAGCAAATGAAGCAACTGACAAACAACTAATCTCAAAATATACAAGCAACTTATGCAGCTCAAGTCCAGAAAAATAAATGACCCAATCAAAAAATGGGCCAAAGAACTAAATAGGTATTTCTCCAAAGAAGACATATGAATGGCTAACAAACACATGAAAAGATGCTCAACATCACTCATTATCAGAGAAATGAAACACTCTTTGAAATTTCAATTCCACAAGTGTTTGTAAAATGCCAAGTAAATAAGTATATTTATTTTATACTGAGGGGAAGGAATATAGAGGAAATAAAAGAAATAAAGGAAATAATATGTTTGCTAACTCTATAAAGAATTTATTTTTGAATAGAAAAATGGCATTTAAAGACACTTTTATCAATAAGAAAAGGTGAGGACAGTTCCTTAAATGATCTGATCAAAATGTCATAATTGTTCAGTTCAGTTCAGTCACTCAGTCATGTCCGACTCTTCGCGACCCCATGATTTGCAGCATGCTAGACCTCCCTGTCCATCACCATCTCCTGGAGTTCACTCGGACTCACGTTCATTGAGTCAGTGATGCCATCCAGCCATCTATTCCTCTGTCGTCCCCTTCTCCTCCTGCCCCCAATCTTTCCCAGCACCAGAGTCTTCCAATGAGTAAACTCTTCACATGAGGTGGCCAAAGTACTGGAGTTTCAGGTTTAGCATCATTCCTTCCAAAGAAATCCCAGGGCTGATCTCCTTCAAAATAGACTGGTTGGATCTCCTTGCAGTCCAAGGGACTCTCAAGAGTCTTCTCCAACACCACAGCTCAAAAGCATCAATTCTTTGGTGCTCAGCCTTCTTCACAGTCCAACTCTCACATCCATAGATGACCACAGGAAAAACCATAGCCTTGACTAGACGGACCTTAGTTGGCAAAGTAATGTCTCTGCTTTTGAATATACTATCTAGGTCGGTCATAACTTTTCTTCCAAGGACTAAGCGTCTTTTAATTTCATGGCTGCAGTCACCATCTGCAGTGATTTTGGAGTGCAAAAAAATAAAGTCTGACACTGTTTCCACTGTTTCTCCATCTATTTCCCATGAAGTGATGGTACCAGATGCCATGATCTTTGTTTTCTGAATGTTGAGCTTTAAACCAACTTTTTCGCTTTCCTCTTTCACTTTCATCAAGAGGCTCTTTAGTTCTTCTTCACTTTCTGCCATAAGGGTGGTATCATCTGCATATCTGAGGTTATTGATATTTCTCCCAGCAATCTTGATTCCAGCTTGTGTTTCTTCCAGTCCAGCATTTCTCATGATGTATTCTGCATATAAGTTAAATAAACGGTGACAATATACAGCCTTGACATACTCCTTTTCCTATTTGGAACCAGTCTGTTGTTCCATGTCCAGTTCTAACTGTTGCTTCTTGACCTGCATACAGATTTCTCAAAAGGCAGGTTAGATAGTCTGGTATTCCCATATCTTTCAAAATTTTCCACAGTTTATTGTTAGTCTACATATGCGATTGTTGAGTGCATAAATTATTTTATGCACTATTTCAAAAGCTCTACCAGTTAAACTATGACAATGTTTTCCTGTAACTTATAACTTCTATTGTTCTGAAAGAGCTTTTTAGATTAATGTTGACAGACTTCGCTTATATGCAAAATAGTGTATACTGATTAAAAAATAAAACTGATTAAGCTTTTCTTAAAATTTCATCATATATAGAACCTGGCATTCCCAAATCATCTTTAGGCTCACAGTCACCATTTTTTTCCACATAACCTTTTTCATGTATTCTTAAAAGTGTTACTCTGATATTATGAATAAAATATTCATCTAAATTGCTGATAACCATTCTGTAAGTTTCCTAGCACATGC
>SJYW01001755.1:143887-170687 GCA_006410735.1 Raphicerus campestris | reverse complement strand
CACTGTTTCTCCATCTATTTCCCATGAAGTGATGGTACCAGATGCCATGATCTTTGTTTTCTGAATGTTGAGCTTTAAACCAACTTTTTCGCTTTCCTCTTTCACTTTCATCAAGAGGCTCTTTAGTTCTTCTTCACTTTCTGCCATAAGGGTGGTATCATCTGCATATCTGAGGTTATTGATATTTCTCTCAACAATCTTGATTCCAGCTTGTGTTTCTTCCAGTCCAGCATTTCTCATGATGTATTCTGCATATAAGTTAAATAAACGGTGACAATATACAGCCTTGACATACTCCTTGTCCTATTTGGAACCAGTCTGTTGTTCCATGTCCAGTTCTAACTGTTGCTTCTTGACCTGCATACAGATTTCTCAAAAGGCAGGTTAGATAGTCTGGTATTCCCATATCTTTCAAAATTTTCCACAGTTTATTGTTAGTCTACATATGCGATTGTTGAGTGCATAAATTATTTTATGCACTATTTCAAAAGCTCTACCAGTTAAACTATGACAATGTTTTCCTGTAACTTATAACTTCTATTGTTCTGAAAGAGCTTTTTAGATTAATGTTGACAGACTTCGCTTATATGCAAAATAGTGTATACTGATTAAAAAATAAAACTGATTAAGCTTTTCTTAAAATTTCATCATATATAGAACCTGGCATTCCCAAATCATCTTTAGGCTCACAGTCACCATTTTTTTCCACATAACCTTTTTCATGTATTCTTAAAAGTGTTACTCTGATATTATGAATAAAATATTCATCTAAATTGCTGATAACCATTCTGTAAGTTTCCTAGCACATGCCCAGGTAATAAACAGCTACATCATGCCAGTTACCTGCTTTACAACACTTATATCATGATTTTAGAGATGATTAAAGATGAAAAGAATGGAACTCATAATCAACTAGATTATAATAACATAAAAGTATTTGATATTTTGTAAAATATTAAATAATCAGTTATGCTTAAGTCAATTCCATTATCCCAAACATTCTACCAATACACTATATCTTCAAAAATTTCATTTCAGTTCAGTTGCTCAGTCATGTCTGACTCTTTGAGACCCCATGGACTATAGCATACCAGGCCTCCCTGTCCATCATCAACTCCCTGAGCTTCCTCAAACTCCTGTTCATTGAGTTGGTGATGCCATCCAACCATCTGATCCTCCATCATCCCCTTTTCTTCCTGCCTTCAGTCTTTCCCAGCATCAGGGTCTTTTTAATGAGTAAGTTCTTTGCAACAGGTAGCCAAAGTATTGGAGTTTCAGCTTCAACATCAGTCATCTCAATGAATATTCATGACTGATCTCCTTCAGGATGACCTGGTTTGATCTCCTTGCAGTCCAAGGGACTCTCAAGAGTCTTCTCCAACACAACACTTCAAAAGCATCAATTCTTCAGTGCTCAGCTTCCTTTGTAGTCCAACTCACACATCCATACATGACTACTGGAAAAACCACAGCTTTGATGAGATGGACTTTTGTTGGCAAAATAATGTCTCTGCTTTTTAATATGATGTCTAGGTTGGTCATAACTTTTCTTCCAAGGATCTTTTAATTTCATGATTGCAGTCACCATTTGCAGTGATTTTGGAGCCCCCCAAAATAAAGTCTGTCACTGTTTCCTTTGTTTCCCCATCTGTTTGCCATGAAGTGAGGGGACTAGATGCCATGACCTTAGTTTTCTGAATGTTGAGTTTTAAGCCAACTTTTTTACTCTCCTCTTTCACTTTCATCAAGAGGCTCTTTAGCTCTTCTTTGCTTTCTTCCATAAGCGTGGTGTCACCTGCATATCTGAGGTTATTGATATTTCTCCCTATAGAATTGATTCCAGCTTATGCTTTATCTGGTCTCATGCTGTACTCTGCATATAAGTTAAATAAGCAGGATGACAATATACAGCCTTGATGTAAAATCCTTTTCCTATTTGGAACCAGTCTGTTGTTCCATGTCCAGTTCTAACTGTTGCTTTCTGACCTGCATATAGGTTTCTCAAAAGGCAGGTCAGGTGGTCTGAGATTCCCATCTCTTGAAGAATTTTCCACAGTTTGTTGTGGTCCATACAGTCAAAGGCTTTTGCATAGTCAATAAAGCAGAAGTAGTTGTTTTTCTGGAACTCTCTTGCTTTTGTGATGATACAACAGATGTTGGCAATTTGATCTCAGGTTGTTCTGCCTTTTCTAAATCCAGCTTGAACATCTGGAGGTTCATGGTTCATGTACTGTTGAAGCCTGGCTTGGAGAATTTTTATCATTACTTTACTAGCGTATGAGATGAGTGCAATTGTGTGATAGTTTGAGCATTCTTCGGCATTGCCTTTCTTTGGATTGGAGTCAAAACTGACCTTTTTCATTCCTGTGGCTACTGCTGAGTTTTCCAAATATGTTGGTTTATTGAGTGCTGCACTTTCACAACATCATCTTTTAGGATTTGAAATAGCTCAACTGGAATTCCATCACCTCCACTAGCTTTGTTCATAGTGATGCTTCCTAAGGCCCATTTGACTTCACATTCCAGTATGTCTGGCCCTAGGTGAGTGATCACGCCATCTTGAATATCTGGTTCGTGAAGATCTTTTTTGTATAATTCTCTGTATTCTTGCCACCTGTTCTTAATAGCTTCTTTTTCTGTTATGTCCATACCATTTCTGTTCTTTTTGTGCCCATCTTTGCATGAAATGTTCCCTTGGTATCTCTAGTTTTCTTGAAGAGATCTCTAGTCTTTCCCATTCTATTGTTTTCCTCTATTTCTTTGCACTGATAATAGAGGAAGGCTTTCTTATCTCTCCTTGCTATTCTTTGGAACTCTGTGTTCAAATGGGTATATCTTTCCTTTTTTCCTTTGCCTTTCACGTCTTTTCTTTTCACAGCTATTTGTAAGCCCGACTCATACAACCATTTTGCCTTTTTTGCATTTCTTTTCTTTGATGATGTTCTTGGTCCTTGCCTCCTATACAATGTCATGAACCTCCATCCATTGTTCCTCAGCCACTCTCTCCGATCTAATCCCTTGAATCTATTTGTCACTTCTACTGTATAATCCTAAGGGATTTAAGTCATCCCTGAATGGTCAGGTGGTTTCTCCGACTTTCTTCAATTTAAGTTGGCAATAAGGCAGTCATGGTCTGAGCCACAGTCAGCTCCTGGTCTTGTTTTTACTGATTGTATAGAACTTCTCCGTCTTTGACTGCAAAGAATATAATCAATGTGATTTAGGTATTGACCATCTGATGGTGTCCATGTGTAGATAGAAAGAATAGCAGTTCAGAATGGAGGATGAAAGAGGGAATGACTGAAGGTAATTAATATCTGATGGTAGAAGTCTGGGAATATTGAAATAAAGTGAAACTCAACTCTTCTTTTAGCAGTCATGGTTTGGACTTTTAAAAATAGTTTACAATTTACTTTTATGATCCTGTCCATCCAATTTATAATTCTATTGATGTCAGTCTAAAAATCTCTACTTCTTTTAAAATACTAAATTTATCATGTCATAGATAGTTCATTACAGATGCTTACTTAAAGGACAGCTCATAAAAATAATCTTTAAGAGAAGGATAAATTGTAAAGAAGATTGTCATTAGAAGTTCTTTATAATGTCTGGAGTCATGTTAGGAATCTTTGTTTTAACTTTTATTTCTTAATCCTGAAATTTAGCTGCAACATTCTTTCTAATAATCCAAAGCATATTCAGTTTGATTTGGTTTTGTCTTACATCAAAAGTAGTATATTCTCTCAAAGATAAGACACAACAATATCATTCATATCATTAAAAGGTTTGTAAGAATCTGAAAGAACACCTCTCCACAAGAAAGTGCCTCAAAGTGTCATACTTAATGTTTAATACTTATACCTAAATTATGAGCTAATATTCACTTTGTCAAATTAAAAAAATAAAGTTAATTGCATTAGAAGATATCTATCAATCATACTGTGATAGTGTATTACGTCTTCATTTGTGTGTGTTTTTTTTTTCCAAAATGTTTATTTAAAAACACATTCCATATCACTCTAAATTATGAGAGTTATAGTATTGGTCTTCATTTTTCAGATAAAGTATAAATATAAAATATTTCTCTGTGCTATAGTCTAGATTATATCAAATAAGATCATGCTTCAGACTTTGTTCATGAAATATTCTTCAAACTCAAAAAACTAAGCAACAAGAAAATGCATAAGAAAAAGAGAAAGATAGAGACATTTTTCCCGTTGATCTGAACAAAAAAGGGAAGAGAGATAGACTCTGATTAATGTCCAGAAACACCAGAAAATTTCATGCTTGAAAATTGGTTTTTAAAATGCCAAGTGTCTGCTAATATTATATGAAAATGAATGATATCTGTGCTGGGCATTTCTTGATCAGGTAGGATGTTTCAGATTTGAACCTAACTATGGGCCAAGGTTAACTACTCTGTCCAAATTGCTAAATGTTCTTGAAGAAAGCAACTTAAAATCTCTTAATTAAAATGAAAATCATGAACGCATTTAAATTTGGAAACGTAAAAAAATATCTTTACTGAATTCTGTTTTCTTTTGAGGGTAAAGTTAAAATGAAAGGACAAACATTCTATACACAAAATTAATATTTAGTCACCCTTAATTTCTTATGAATAAGAACTGTTACTGGGGGGCGGGGGTTGGAAAGGACTGTAATATGGAAAACACTCATCTGATAGCAGATTAGCATCATGATTTTGGAGTTTTAAGGTTGTAAACCATTCTGAATTACATTTTGACAATATACTAAATAGAAAGTTTAAAATTCATTCTTCCAAAGAGGAAACACTGTCAGTTGTGTGAAGGTAGTTTAAAAAGAGCATTTATTCTTTTCACAATTCACTCAAATCAAGAATTTCATGGGAAATTAAAACACTGGTCTTATTCTGTCACTTAAGCTATTTTTTATCAGCTTCAGCATAAAAAGAGAACATTTGGTCACCCTTCTCAGTATAAAGGAGAAATAGTAAATTCTCATTTTATCAAATGACTACTGTAAATATTTCCTAATTGTGTCTCATTGAATCCTTACTAAGTGGGACATGTCATACACATATACATATATACAAACATATGTATATGTGATACATAGGGAATGAAGGTTATAATAAAATTAAGGTTGCTAATAAGAAGACCTTAAAATACAGGCATTGTTCTGGATTATCTAGTTGGACCTGGTGTAACTCCATGGGCCCTTAAATGTAGAAGAAGAAGCATGGATCAGGGATGAAAGACCAAGGAGGAGCAAGTCAAAGCATGAAAAGGACTCAACCACTGTTTCTGGTTCTCATGAGGAAGGGGACCATAAACTGAGAATTTCAAATGGCCTCTAGAAGCCCATTAAGGGCCTCAGTTGAGAGCCAGCAAGATAATGAGGATCTCAGTCCCACTACAATAAGGAACTGAATTTTGTCAACAGTTTGACTGAGCAAGGCAATGGTTCTTTCCATGGAGTCTCCAATAAGGAACGCTACCCTGCCAATATCTTAAACTAATATTAACACATTGATATATGTGTAATGTATAATATATGTTAATGTTTATAAACATACTTTATACATATTAGATAATTATATTTAATGCTATTCTATGAACATTTATTTTAAACAGTTTGAATTAAGCAAATGTTAAGATTTATCTTGGGGCTGAAATCAACATTTAAAATAGCTTCATGGCAAAATAGTCGTGGCAGTTGTAGACAGTGCCAGTTGCAGATAGCAGCTGAGGATGAAGTAAAACCACTACAGAGAAAAACCTGGAATAATCTTCACTATTTTAAAAAATATTAAACTGGCCATATATTTAAGGACATCTAAATGCATGAACTTCAGTGTATTATTTTTATTCTTCTGAAAAACAAAATGGAAGTGACTTTACTTTAAAAAAATATAGTTAAAGGAAAATAGGTTTAAATCTAAATATGAGTTGAACATCCTATTTACAGGACAAATAACAATTAAATTTATCAAACTGAAGCAAAAATATGTGTATAGCAATTAGAGTTTTGCAATCATATATTTAATTTTTAGCAGCTTTATGGCTGCTTAATTGACATACATATAATAACTTGCATATGAACAAGTATATAGTTTGACAAGTTTTAGTGTAACTGCATACTCATGAAACTAGTACCTTTGTAGTCCTTTCATCTTGCTCTTCTTCTCTCTATCCCATCCCATCTCATCCTCAGGCAGCCNCTTGCATATGAAAAAGTATATAGTTTGACAAGTTTTAGTGTAACTGCATACTCATGAAACATTTAATCAATTAGGATAAGATCCAAAACTCTCCTAGTACCTTTGTAGTCCTTTCATCTTGCTCTTCTTCTCTCTATCCCATCTCATCTCATCCTCAGGCAGCCACTTATCTGCTTTCTGTTAACATAGATTTGTCTGTATGTCCTAAAACTTTATGTATATGGATTCATAAAGCATATACAGGCTTCTTTTACTCAGTATACTTATAATTATTTTGACTCATCTCTGCTCTAGTATTTATCATTCATTCATTTCTTTTTATTGCTGAGAGTACTCCATTGCAAAAAATAATATTATGTTATAGGGATCAAAAGCAATGACTTGTTTCAGTGGAAATTTGGGTTGTTTCCAATATTAGTCTATTACAAGTAAAGTCACAAACCATCATTTTTGTTTTGTATATGCAGTTTCATTTCCCTTCAATAATTCTTGGAAAGGCTGAATCATCTAACAGATGTAGATTTACATGTTTAAGAAATTGCCAAATTCTTTTTCGCAGTGAATATACTATTTTGTATTTGTACCAGCTTTCTGAAAGGTAAAGTTCTTCCACATCCTCACCTGCATTAGGTATGGCTAGTCTACGTTTTCCATCTGTTTATCTTTGTGAAGGGTCTGTTCATATCCTTTGCTCATTTATATCTGGCTGCTTTCTTGTTGAGCATTGAAAGTTCTTTTTATATTCTGGAGATGAGTCCTATATCAGATATGTGATTCATAAATGTTTTCTCCCAGTAGGTGGCTTTTATTTTCATTCTCATTTATATTGACTTTTAATAAAGTAATGTTTTCAACTTTGATGAACTCTAGTTTGTTTCACTTTGTGAAATATGCATCAATATCATATTGAAGAAATATTTTCCTGTATCTCCTATGAATTCTTTTAGAAGTTTTATAGCATTGTTGTTGTTTAGTTGCTAAATTTTGTCCAACTGTTTTGCAGCCCCACAGATTATAGGCCACCAGGCTCTTGTGTCTATGGGATTTCCCAGGCAAGAACATTGGAGTGGGTTGCCATTTGTTTCTTCAGGGGGTCTTCCTCAACCAGGAATTGCACTTGCTTCTATGCATTAGCAGGCAGTTCTTTACCGCTGAACCAACAGGGAAGCCCTTTATGACATCAAGTTTTGCATATAAACCTGTAATCCATTTTAAGTCTTTCATATGATACAAGATAGTGATAAAAATTTTTTTTTAAACATATGAATATCTGCTTCTTTTAGCAGTATTTTTTTTGCATAGATTGTCCTTTTTCTACTGAACTGCTTTTGTATCTATATTAAAAATAAATTTTCTATATATGTATGGTCTATTTCTACACACTCCATTATATTCCTTAGGTCTAACTNATTTTTTTAAACATATGAATATCTGCTTCTTTTAGCAGTATTTTTTTTGCATAGATTGTCCTTTTTCTACTGAACTGTTTTTGTATCTATATTAAGAATACATTTTCTATATATGTATGGTCTATTTCTACACACTCCATTATATTCCTTAGGTCTAACTTAAGCTAATACAATTTTTTTTTTTTTTTGCCTTTATAATGAGTCTTCAAATCAGGTTATGTTAGTTTCCTTACTTTGCTCCTCTTTTCAAAGTTGTTTGGGCTTTTTTTTAGTTCATTTGAATTTATATATGAACTAGAGTATCGGCTTGTCAAGTTTGACAGGACAAAGCAACAACAACGAAACTGCTGTACTTTTCATTGGTATCACATTTAATTAAGTTCGAGGGAATTGACACCTTAATAGTAGTGATCGTCTGACTTATAAAACATTACTCCACTTATTTAGGCCTTCTATTTCTAAGTAATGTTTGGAAAGTTTCAGGTCTTTTCCATATTTTGTCACATTTTTGCCCAATTATTTTTCATTCTTGATGCTAATATAAATGGTATTTTTAAAATATTATTTTTGATTATATCTAGCATGTAGAAATGGCACCCCACTTCAGTACTCTTGCCTGGAAAATCCCATGGACAGAGGAGTGCATGGTAGGCTCCAGTCCATGGGGTCGCTAAGAGTCTGACACGACTGAGCGACTTCATTTTCACTTTTCACTTCATGCATTGGAGAAGGAAATGGCAACCCACCCTAGTATTCTTGCCTGGAGAATCCCAGGAATAGAGGAGCCTGGTGGGCTGCCATCTTTGGGATCACACAGAGTCGGACACGACTGAAGTGACTTAGCAGCAGCAGCTGCAGCATGTAGAAATACAATAGGCTTTTTTATGGATCTTGTATGTTATGGTCCTGCAAAACTGATTTATTATTTTTTGTTAGCTTTTTGCAGATTCTATTAAATGTTCTACATAAATCAGCAGTCCCAAACCTTTTTGGCACCAGGGAATGGTTTTGTGGAGGAAAATTTATCCATAGGACAGTGGGAGGGTAGGATGGTTTCAGAATAATTTTCATAAAGAGTATGCAACCTAGATTCCTTACATGTGCAGTTCTCAGTAGAGATCACCCTCATCTGAGAACCTGATTCCACTGGTGATCTGAAAAGAGGCAGAGCTCAGGCAATAATATGAATGATGAGAAGCAGCTATAAATACAGATGAAGCTTTGCTTGCTCAGCTACCACCCACTTGCTGCTGTGTAGCCCAGATCCTAACAGGCCATGGACTGGTACCGATCCGGGGATTGGGGACCTTGATATAGATGATAATGTCATCTTTGGATAAGGAAATTTCTGCTTCTTTTCCACTCTAGATGCATTTTATTTCTTTTTCTTGCCATATTGCACAGGGTGAAACAGGTAAAGCATTCAGCAACACTGAACAGTGACAGTGAGACTAGAAATCCTTTTCTTATCTCTGATCATGGTGAAGAGAAAATTTTATCTTTCACCATTAAGTATAATGTTAATTGTAGGTTTTCTGTAGATACTTTTTATCAAGTTCAGGCAATTATCTTTATTCCTAGTTTGATGTGAGTTTTATAAGAAATATATGTTAGATTTTGTTAGATCCATTCTCTGCATCCATTATGATGAGCTTATCATTTAAATGTGTAGTTTGTTAGGTCAGTAAAACTGATTTTTGAATGTTAAATGCATCTTGTATTCCTGGGATAAATTCTACTTAGTTATGACGAATCATCCCTTTTATGTGTTGTATTTGCTTTGCTAATATTTTCTTTAGAATTTTTCCATTTTTGTTTAGGCAATACGTTGTAACATGTTTGTTAGGTCTTGGTATCATAGTAATGCTGGCCTCAAAATAAACAAGGAAGTATCCTGTCACTTCAGTTTTCTGGCCCAGTTTTAGAAGAATGTGTTCATTATATAATTTGAAAATCTTAGTAATGAAGCCACTGGGACCAAGAGTTTTTTCTGTAAAATGATTTAAACTACATATTCCTGTCTCTNAAATAAACAAGGAAGTATCCTGTCACTTCAGTTTTCTGGCCCAGTTTTAGAAGAATGTGTTCATTATATAATTTGAAAATCTTAGTAATGAAGCCACTGGGACCAAGAGTTTTTTCTGTAAAATGATTTAAACTACATATTCAGTTCCTTAGCTATTTATAGGCTATTTTTTAGAGGGAGTTTTTAAAATTTATGTCTTTTAAGGAAATTGATAATTTTCTTTAAGTTGTGCATTGTGCTGGCATAAAGATTTTAAAAATATTCATAGTATTCTTTTTAGTGGCCTTTTAGTATCTATGTAATCTGAAGTGGTACCACCTCTCTCAATCTAGACATTGCTAATTTTTCTTCCTTTTTATTCTTGGTTGATCTCATGGAAAAGTTGGGTTTTTGTTTGTTTTTTTTTTTAATCTTTTAAAGAATCAGTTTGATTTCATTGAGTTTTCTCTTTATTTATTTGATTTTTCTCTGATTGATCTTTTTAACTCTTTCTTATGTTTATTTTTAATTTATACTTATTTTTCTAGTTCTTTGTAGTAGAAACTGAAGTAATTGACTTGGGATATTTATTCTTCATTAATAGGAGAAAGTGCTGTAAATCTACTTCCCACCAGGTAGTCCTTTAGCAGTACCTTTCAGATTCTGATATACACTATTTTCATTTTAATTCCAATTAAAGTATTTTTATCTTTTCAATCTCTTGACTCATGAGTTACATTGATTTATTTATATACACTTTTCTACAGTGATGAGTTACTTCAGTCTTTGAAAAATCTGTTATTTTGCCTTCATTTTTTGAATCCTATGTTTGCTTTGTAAAAACTTAAAAGTTGAAATATTTTTTTTCATATTTTAAAGATATCTTTTTCTGTACAATTTTCTCACATGAATTGTTTCAACAGGAAAAGAGATCTACTCTCATTCTTATATTTCTTCCTCTTTAGGTAATATATCTCCTCTCCTCCTTTTTTAAGGTTTATACTTAGCTCATTATTTGACCAATTGGGTTATGATATACCTTAGTGTGGTTTTTCTTCAAGCTGTGTGTGTGAGAGAGAGTGTGTGTGTGTATGTGTATACTGAGATTCATTGGCTTCTTGGATCTGTGGGTTTATTATTTTAAAATCAATTTTGAAATATATTTAACTATTTTTTTCTCTTCCTTACTTCAGAGTTTCCAATTATACAAATGCTAGGCTAATCAAAATCATACTATAGCTGCTGAACCTTCATTTTATAAATAATTCATTTTTTCTGTGAGTTTCATTTTGGTTCTATTCTAATATCTTTGAGTTTTCCTAATCTTTTTCTATGTAATGTTTAATCTGTAATTAATCTCATCTCGTGTATTTTTTTTGTTTCAGACATTTAAAATTTTACTTAGAGAATTTTAATGCTTTAAAAATATATCATTTTTCTACATTTATTTCCAACCTATATCAATGAATGGGGTACAGTTAACCCTTGAAAAATGTGGGGATTAACTATGCATGCTCAGTTGCTAAATTGTGTTCAACTTTTTGCAACCCTGACACTTACTCCTTGGAAGAAAAGTTATGACCAACCTAGACAGTATGCTCAAAAGCAGAGACATTACTTTGCCGACTAAGGTCCGTCTAGTCAAGGCTATGGTTTCTCCTGTGGTCATGTATGGATGTGAGAGTTGGACTGTGAAGAAGGCTGAGCGCCAAAGAATTGATGCTTTTGAACTGTGGTGTTGGAGAAGACTCTTGAGAGTCCCTTGGACTGCAAGGAGATCCAACCAGTCCATTCTAAAGGAGATCANGGACTGTGCAGAAGGCTGAGCACCAAAGAATTGATGCTTTTGAACTGTGGTGTTGGAGAAGACTCTTGAGAGTCCCTTGGACTGCAAGGAGATCCAAACCAGTCCATTCTGAAGGAGATCAGTCCTGGGTGTTCTTTGGAAGGAATGATGCTAAAGCTGAAACTCCAGTACTTTGGCCACCCCATGCGAAGAGTTTACTCATTGGAAAAGACTCTGATGCTGGGAGAGATTGGGGACAGGAGGAGAAGGGGATGACCGAGTATGAGATGGCTGGATGGCATCACTGACTCGATGGACATGAGTCTTAGTGAACTCTGAGAGATGGTAATGAACAGGGAGGCCTGGCGTGCTGCGATTCATGGGGGTCACAAAGAGTCAGACACGACTGAGCGACTGAACTTGAACTTATGGACCACAGCTGGCAACACCTTCTGTCCATGGGATTTTCCAAGCAAGAATACTAGAGTGGATTGCCAATTCCTCCTCCAGGGGATCATTTGGACCCAGGGAGCAAGCCCATGCCTCCTACACTGCAGGTGGACTCTTTACTATTGCACCACCTGGAAAGCCTTAATCAGTATGTAANGGGATTTTCCAGGCAAGAATACTAGAGTGGATTGCCAATTCCTCCTCCAGGGGATCATTTGGACCCAGGGAGCAAGCCCATGCCTCCTACACTGCAGGTGGACACTTTACTATTGCACTACCTGGGAAGCCTTAATCAGTATGTAATTTATAGTTTGACCTCCACATCCATGATTCTGATTCCTTCATGTCCTTGGATTCAACCAACCACCATTCCTAAGTATTTACTATTGAAAAATACTATCATGTAAGATAATCTGCACNATGATTCTGATTCCTTCATGTCCTTGGATTCAAACAACCACCATTCCTAAGTATTTACTATCCATGATTCTGATTCCTTCATGTCCTTGGATTCAAACAACCACCATTCCTAAGTATTTACTATTGAAAAATACTATCATGTAAGTGAATCTGCACAGTTCAAACTGCAATTTTCAAGTCAACTGTATTTATAATGGCTGTTCATTTCCTTTTCTACCAATCCTAACAACTGCATCTGTTCTTGATTATGCTTGATTATATTTAACTGACACCATAGAATTGTTATATTTTCCTGTTTTCCATGACTGCTAATGTTTCCTTGGATCTTATTCATAGAAAACTGTATCTTCTTGGGTGTTGGAAGTATTTGAATTTCTATAACTATTCTTGAGGTTTGTTCTAGGATTTAGTTAAATTAATTGGAAATTATTTGACACTTTTGAGTCTTGCTACAAAAATATCTTAGTTGGAACCAAAGCTGCATTCCTGGAGCTAGTTATGCCCACTAATGAGTATTCTATGCAAATGTTTTTGGGTACTCTGAACAATTGCCTACAAATTGTAAGGTTTTCCAATGTACCTTGTTGGGATAGTTATGATACAACAGCCTCTGTGGGCAGTGGACTCTGTTCAATATAATCCTTTTGAACTGACTTTTTTTCAAATATGTATACTTTGCTCATTTACCTGTGATGAGCAGTACTCTGCTGAATTCACAAGAGGAACCCTCTGCTAGTGACCCTCCTCTGTTTTCTGGCATTCTTCCTCTCTGAAACTCTCCCCTTGGCACTCAGCCTATAATCTCTAGCTACCTTTTATCTTTCCATACTCTTACCTCCATTTATACAACTCAAAGAGCTTTCCAGATCTGCCTGAGTCTTTCCTCCTTATGCCATTATCTAGAAATTCACTTGAGGCAATAAACTTGGAAATTATAGAACTCATTTCATTTTTCTGGTTTCTCTGGGATTACTGTCTTGCATTTCCTGATAAACTATAGTTTTATATATTTTTATTGATTTACATTTGTTTCAAATAGAAGAGTACCCAATATTCTATCTTGGCTAGAAACAATCTTAATTAATTTTACAACCTATGCTGTTTGAATGATCTAATTCTACTTGACTGTAGAATTCATCTACATGCAGAATTTTTCACAAGGGAGAGAATTTTTAAAGCTTTCACCTTGGTTTATATATAAATCATAATCATTGAAGATGGATTCCCTAAGGACCTTTAACTTATTCTTTTGTTTTTTAATCCCTAAGATCTAGCAAAAGGTCTAAGGTGTAGTTAATTCTGATTGATGGGCCTGTAGGAATAAAAAGCCAAATTAAAGAATGTAAAAGAGAAATAATTTGATGCTGAATTTCTCTCTTCTGGATTGAACGTTTATGGCCCACCAAAATTCATATGTTAAAATCCTACCCCGTAGTGGGACTGTATTTGGAAATAGGTTCTCTAAGGAAGTAATGACGGAGAAGGTGATGGCATCCCACTCCAGTACTCTTGCCGGAAAATCCCATGGGCGGAAAAGCATGATAGGCTACAGTTATGGGGTCACGAAGAGTCGGACACCACTGAGCGACCTCACTTTCACTTTTCATTTTCATGCATTGGAGAAGAAAATGACAACCCACTCCAGTGTTCTTGCCTGGAGAATCCCAGGGACGGTGGAGCCTGGTGGGCTGGTGTCTATAGGGTCGCACAGAGTCAGACACAACTGAAGCGACTTAGCAGCAGCAGCAGCAGCAGCAAGGAAGTAATGAAGGATAAATGAGGTCATTTTAGGGTGGTGTTTAATCCAATAGGATTGGTGTTTTTATAAGAAGAAACACTAGACAGTTCACTCTTTTTCTCTCCGCACGTACACACAAAAAGGCATGTGATCACACTGAGAATGTGGCCATCTACACGCCAGGGGAAAAGCTCTCACCAGAAAAATTACCATACTTGCACTCTGATCTCAGACTTCCATCTTCTAGAACTATGAGGAAGTAAGTTTCTTTTCTTTAAGCCACCCAATCTATGGTATTTTGTTATGGTAACCTGAGCACACAAATATACCTCCTAAACTTGGGAAATATTGAAAAAATAAACTTAAAAAATTATTGAGAAGATGGGAATCACTTAAATGATGGAGTCTCTGTAAATCCTATTTAATGACTCATTTATAAAAATTTAATATCCAATATGGAAGTTTTCTATATGCCTTTTTTAGTAGTCACCTTTTCTTATTTTAATTAAATTACATTAGAGAAGAATATATTATTTATTCAAAAGAGGTTTTCCATAAAATGACACAATCAGTCTCAGAATACTATCTTTTTATATTAAATTTACTTCCTATTGGCATTTCTGAATTTCTGGACCAAATATCAGAAATGATGTGTAGAAACCTAATGCTGGATGATAACCAACAGATGGAAATTTTTGCTGTTTTGACTCCAGGGGAAGATAGTTCGTTATGTGATTGTGAATTCCATTTTAAAATTTTTATTTAAACACTAATGACACATTTTTAAAAGAGTCACTGATTAAGTTAATAATGTTTGAACCTGACTCTTGCTTTGCTGTTTTTTCCTTTTTCTTTTGGACCATCTAGGATCAGTTTTATATAGATCATAAGTAATGTGTGGACCCTCTGCTGAAGTTGCATTAGAGCCCTGGGACTGAAACAAACTTTAAAAAGTCCTCTGGCATATCCTAATATTATAATTTTAAAAATTAATTACTTGAAGAAAGAATTTTTATTAATACTAAGACCTNGGAAAAGCATGATAGGCTACAGTTATGGAGTCACGAAGAGTCGGACACCACTGAGCGACCTCACTTTCACTTTTCATTTTCATGCATTGGAGAAGAAAATGACAACCCACTCCAGTGTTCTTGCCTGGAGAATCCCAGGGACAGTGGAGCCTGGTGGGCTGGTGTCTATAGGGTCGCACAGAGTCAGACACAACTGAAGCGACTTAGCAGCAGCAGCAGCAGCAAGGAAGTAATGAAGGATAAATGAGGTCATTTTAGGGTGGTGTTTAATCCAATAGGATTGGTGTTTTTATAAGAAGAAACACTAGACAGTTCACTCTTTTTCTCTCCGCACGTACACACAAAAAGGCATGTGATCACACTGAGAATGTGGCCATCTACACGCCAGGGGAAAAGCTCTCACCAGAAAAATTACCATACTTGCACTCTGATCTCAGACTTCCATCTTCTAGAACTATGAGGAAGTAAGTTTCTTTTCTTTAAGCCACCCAATCTATGGTATTTTGTTATGGTAACCTGAGCACACAAATATACCATCTAAACTTGGGAAATATTGAAAAAATAAACTTAAAAAATTATTGAGAAGATGGGAATCACTTAAATGATGGAGTCTCTATAAATCCTATTTAATGACTCATTTATAAAAATTTAATATCCAATATGGAAGTTTTCTATATGCCTCTTTTAGTAGTCACCTTTTCTTATTTTAATTAAATTACATTAGAGAAGAATATATTATTTATTCAAAAGAGGTTTTCCATAAAATGACACAATCAGTCTCAGAATACTATCTTTTTATATTAAATTTACTTCCTATTGGCATTTCTGAATTTCTGGACCAAATATCAGAAATGATGTGTAGAAACCTAATGCTGGATGATAACCAACAGATGGAAATTTTTGCTGTTTTGACTCCAGGGGAAGATAGTTCGTTATGTGATTGTGAATTCCATTTTAAAATTTTTATTTAAACACTAACGACACATCTTTAAAAAAGTCACTGATTAAGTTAATAATGTTTGAACCTGACTCTTGCTTTGCTGTTTTTTCCTTTTTCTTTTGGACCATCTAGGATCAGTTTTATATAGATCATAAGTAATGTGTGGACCCTCTGCTGAAGTTGCATTAGAGCCCTGGGACTGAAACAAACTTTAAAAAGTCCTCTGGCATATCCTAATATTATAATTTTAAAAATTAATTACTTGAAGAAAGAATTTTTATTAATACTAAGACCTTTGTGTGTATACTTTCTTTGAGTTTACAAAGCACTGAGAGTTTATAAGTCCCCATAACATCAATCTTTACTGTCAGTTATATCTGGCAAGTATTAACCTCATTTTACAAATGAGAAATCCAAAACTGAAAGAGGATAAATCTCTGGCCTCCCCGTTAAGAAGTAGGAGACCACACTCAGATTTTGCTCTGGTCTTAGGTCTATATCATGTAAATCTTAATTAATTAGCACCTGTTTTCTGGTTAAAGTGACCAGTTGATAGTTTGTACAGTTACAGATGCAGATTCATAGTCTCCTCTTAGAGAAACGTGTTTATCACTCTCCACCTGACATTAGCAGTATAATCCAAATTATCCAAATTAAATTTGACAGCATTCAAAAACAATTTTTTAATCAGAAAGACAGAATGTTTTTTCTTAGAATAGTATTTTAAGAGCTGTGATCTCAGAAGATTGCTAGAAAAGAGACCATCAACTCCTTATGACTGATGTGATAAAGTTTCAAAAGCTTTGAAATAACTTTGATAGTGATAGGAATTATAGTATTATAAAGAAACTCTATTTCAGAAAGTTTTCCAAAAGAAATAATCATTAGCAATAGACAAATGTTTGGATCACAAATGGTTAGTGATCCAAATAGGAGAAGATGAAAGGAGTAATGAGGTATCCTAGAGGAATCTTTTTTTTTTTTTTATTAGTTTAAGGAGAATACAGGCTTCAAATTGGTTTCTTGGCAGTGGGAGAGAGAGAGAAATTTTCTTTAATTCCATGATGCTATTGTGACACTGGATACTGTTTCTTAATTACCACAGAATACAATACATCAAAGCAACATGTGGCATAGAATAGATGGAAGAATTGTCTAATGCAGAAAAAGTCTGTTTAAAATTTGTCACTACTTTCTCCCCTCCTCCATTATATGTTCACATGTGGAGTTACATAGTAGTTATAGTTTCATCTGAGGTCATCTTATCATTCTGGGACACTAGTTACAAATAGGAGCCATATTTTATATGGCATGAGGCAAACACAAAATGCCACTTTATCACTATCAGCCCAAATGGAAGTTTCCCATTTTCCCCTTGATCAGTACCTGGTTGGAAAACCATATGGTACCTGGCTAACACTGAACAAATGGTAGTGATTATTGTTATTACCCACTCTTCCTAAATGAAACTTTCGTCAGTTCAGCATTTCACTTAATTTCTTTAGCTAATCTGCAATTCCTTGATTTTGTGAAACTTTCAACTTTATGTACCCTAGAAAAGGTTCCTTTCAGAACTAAATCAAGACACATGTCCACTATAAAAATGTTGTCATTTTTCTAGCAGCCAAGTGGAAAGATTTATGACATAGTTTATTTGTAAAGCTTAGGGACAATTTACAGAAGCCTTGCCAGCCTAGAAAGGATTACTGGCCAAATCTTGAATCTCTGTCCAACATGATTTCTCTCAACACTTCTGAAATTTTATAAATTATTATTTATCAACTGGCATATCACAAAATTACAAAATACCTGAGACTACATTTTCTAATAAAGCATAATATTAAAAAAAATAATTCCTGTAAAAATAAGTTCTTCCTAATTCTTGTGAAGTACATGCAGCAGATGAGCTATCCAGGTTCTCAATACGTTACATCTGATGGCATCTGAGTCTCAGCATAACCCATATTGGCATGGACAGTATGCAAAATGTTCGATGTTGAAATTAATTTGATAATGGCTTGNGGCATATCACAAAATTACAAAATACCTGAGACTACATTTTCTAATAAAGCATAATATTTAAAAAAATAATTCCTGTAAAAATTAGTTCTTCCTAATTCTTGTGAAGTACATGCAGCAGATGAGCTATCCAGGTTCTCCATACGTTACATCTGATGGCATCTGAGTCTCAGCATTCCCCATATTGGCATGGACAGTATGCAAAATGTTCGGTGTTGAAATTAATTTGATAATGGCTTGTTTAAACAAGTGTAAAAGAGTTTCTTTACTCCAAAATTTCTTAGTGCCTTGGCTCTACAAACACATATTATAAATCTCCTAGAGGGAGCTACAGAGTGTGCAACATTTAGCAAACCCATTTGCCTGTGGAATATACTTTTCAAGCAAATTTAGTTGAGGACCGTGCTGTTGTCTAATTGTCAAGTCATGTCTGACTCTTTGTGACCCTGTGGACTGTAGCATGTCCCTATCCCTCACCATCTCCTGGCATTTGCCTAAATCCTTGTCTGTTTCTCCAAAGAGTATTCAGCATTGATTTCCTTTAAGATTGACTGTTCTGATCTCCTCACTGTCTAAGTCACTTTTAAGAGTCTTCTCTAGCACCACAGTTCAAATTCTTTGCAGCTCAGACTTATTTCTTGTCCAGCTCTCATATTTGTATGTGACTACTGGAAAGACCATAGATTTGACTATACACACCTTTGTCAGCAAAGTGATGTTTTTGCTCTTTAACACCCTTTCTTGGTTTGCCATAGCTTTTCTGCCAAGAAGCAATTGTCTTCTAATTTCATGGCTGCAGTCACTATCTGCAGTGGTTTTTGAAGCCCAAGAAGAGGAAATCTGTCACTGCTTCCACCTTTTCCCTGTCTATATGCCATGAAGTGAAGAGACCAGAAACCATGATCTTAGTTTTTTTAATAATGAGTTTTAAGCTGGCTTTTTCACTCTCCTCCTTCACTCTCATCAAGAGGCTCTTCATTCAGTTCCTCTTCACTTTCTGCCATTAGAGTGCTATCACCTGCATATCTGAGTTTGTTGATATTTCCCCTGGCAGTCTTGATTTCAGCTTGTAGCTCATCCAGCCTGACATTTTGCATGATGTACTCTGCATGTAAGTTAAATAAACAGTGACAATCAACACCATTATACTCCTTTCTCAATCCTGAACCAGTTAGTTGTTCCATACATGGTTATAACTGTTGCTTCTTGACCAGCATATGGGTTTCTCAGGAGACAGGTAGATGGTCTTGTATCCTCATCTTTTTAAGGGTTTTCCACACTTTGTTATGATCTACACAGTCAAAAGCTTTAGCATAGTCAGTGAAACAGAGATAGGTGTTTTTCTGGAATTCCTTTGCTTTCTCTGTGATCCAGCGAATGTTGGCAATTTGATCTCTGCTGCTTCTGCTTTTTCTAAACCTAGCTTGAACATCTGGAAGTTCTCGGTTCACATAATGCTGAAGCCCAACTTGGAGGATATTGAGCATAACCTTCCTAGCATGGGAGATGAGTGCAACTGTCCAATGCTTTGAACATTCTTTAGTGCTATCCTCCTTCAGAGTTGGGATGAAGATTGACCTTTTCCAGTACTGTGGCCACTTCTGGATTTTCCAAATTTGCTGACATGTTGAATGCAGCACTTTAACAGCATCATCTTTTAGGGTTTCAAATAGCTCTGCTGAAATTTTATGTCATCCACTAGCTTTATTGGCAGCAGTGCTTCCTAAGGCCCACATGACTTCACCCTCTAGAATGTCTAGCTCTAAGTGAGAGACTACACTATCATGGTTATCTATCTGTGTCGTTAAGATCTTTTTTGTACAGTTCTTCTGGGTATTCTTTCCATCTCTTCTTGATTATTTCTGCTTCTATTAGGTCTTCACCATTTCTGTCCTATATTGTGCCCATATTTGGTTAAAATGTTCCTTTGATATTTCCAATGTTCTTGAAGAGCTCTCTAGTTTCACTCTTTCTGTTGTTTTCCTCTATTTATTTGCATGGTTCATGGAATTTTGTCTCTCCTTTCTATTCTCTGGAACTCTGCATTTAGTTGGATATACTTTTCTCTTTCTCACTTGCTTTTTGCTTTTCTTCTTTTCTTAGCTATTTGTAAAACCTCCTTGGAGAACCATTTTGCCTTCTTGCTTTTCTTTTTCTTTGGGATTGTTTTGTTCACTGTACATAATATTCCTGAACAATATTATGGGTCTTGTTTATAGTTCTTTAGGCACTCTATTTACTAGATTTAGTCCCTTGAATGTGTTCATTACTTTCACTGTATATTCATAGAGGACTTGATCTAAGTTATACCTGACTGGCCTAATGCTTTCCCCCACTTTTCCTTAGTTTAAGCCTGAATTTTGTTATTAGGAGCTGATGGTCTGAGCCACAGTCAGCTCCAGGTCTTGATTTTGCTGACTATATACAGCTTCTCCTCTTTCAGCTACAAAGAATGTAATCAATCTGATTTCAGTTTTGATCATTTGGTGATGTCCACATGTAAAGTCATCTCCTGTGCAGTTGAAAAAGGATGATCACTGTGTTCTCTTCACAGAATTCTGTTAGCCTTTGCCCTGCTTAATTTTGTACTTCAACGCCAAGCTTGCCTGTTGCTCCAGGTATTTCTTGACTTCCTACTTTTACATTCCAGTCCCCTATGATGATAAGTCATCTTTTTTTGGTTTTAGCTATAGGAGGCCTGCATAGAACTGATTAGCTTCAGCTTCTTCTGCATTGGTGGCTGGGGCATAGAGTTTAATTACTGTGATGTTGAATGGCTTACCTTGGAAATGAACAGAGATCATTCTCTTGTTTTCAAGGTTGCACCCAAGTTCTGCATGTCAGAATCTTCTGTTGATTATGAGGGCTACTCTATTTCTTCTATGGGATTCTTGCCCACCATAGTAGATATAATGGTCATCTGAATTAAATTCACCCATTCCCATCCATTTTTGTTCACTGTTTCCTAAGATGTTGATTTTGAAGATCTACTGTTGAGCAAATAATCATATTGTGACTTTTAATGAGTGAATCATAGTTCAAATATGGAAAAAATCTATGGATTGCTATCATAAAGATATAAATTAGGGGAAAATGCATTTAATTATATCTCCGTTCAGTTCAGTCACTCAGTTGTGTCCAACTCTTTGCGACCCTATGAATCGCAGCACACCAGGCCTCCCTGTACATCATCAACTCCTGGAATTCACTCAAATTCATGTCCTTCAAGTCAGTGATACCATCCAGCCATCTCATTCTCTGTCATCCCCTTCTCCTCCTGCCTCCAATCCCTCCCAGCATCAGGTTCTTTTCGAATGAGTCAACTCTTCTCATGAGGTAGCCAAAATATTGGAATTTCAGCTTTAGCATTAGTACTTCCAATGAACACCAAGGACTGATCTTCTTTAGAATGGACTGGTTGGATATCCTTGCAATCCAAGGGACTCTCAAGAGTCTTTCCAACATCACAGTTCAAAAGCATCAATTCTTTGGTGCTCAGCTTTCTTCACAGTCTAACTCTCATATCCATACATGACCACTGGAAAAACCATAGCCTTGACTAGAAGGACCTTTGTTGGCAAAGTAATGTCTTTTTAATATGCTATCTAAGTTGGTTATCTATTTCTGCTTTATTGACTATGCCAAAGCCTTTGACTGTGTGGATCACAATAAACTGTGGAAAATTCTGAGAGANACACTGCCCAATCCAAAACTCCTTCCTAAATTTTGATATTAGTTATGGCAGCATTTTAGTTCCAAGCCCCCTAGTATGAATTTGTTTTCTATTAATGTGAAGTCAACATTAAAGCACATAGCATCTTAGAAGAAGAAATAATTATAACCTCTGGCTTTTGTGGATCACAAATTTGCATGCAACTATGTGACTGACTCAGCTTCTCTCACATATCGCCATCAAATGACAGCCAGGACTGCAGTCATCTTTGTGTTTGTTAGACAAGGATCCTATTACAAGCTTACACGTGAGGCTGTTGTCAGTTGTCAGATTTTAACAAGTTGTTGGCCATACCATGTATACTTTCTATCCCATGTATACTTTCTATCCCATGTATACTTTACAGAGAATGAGCCCAAGACAGAGGCACAGTATTTTTGTAACCTAATCTTGAAAGTGATATCCTATCACTTTTGCTGTATTTTTTATTTGAAGTGAGTCAATAAGTACAGTCCACATTCCAAGAAGTATTTATAAGAATAGGAGGAACAGAAGGTGGGGTATCACTGGGGGACTCACTGTAGAGATCTTTTGTGATGATCTATATAACATACTCAGTCGATCCTTGTGTTATCCTATGTTAATTCTCTGCATTGTGCTTTTTATCTGATAACTGTGGTGGTTTTTTTTTTTTTTTTAAATTTATATCTGCCCTCATCACTGAGACTGCAAAAACAGAAGAAAGTTAATGCAGAACTTTGTAAAGTATGTCAAGGAAGAACAACATAATTAGATCTCCTTTTTAGACTCGGTAAAGTGAGGCTAATATAACAAGTCCAATGAAGCTTAGAGTCAAAGATGAGAAAGGTTTGGCATAAAAAATAGGAATTAATTCATATTTCATGAATGTGTCTATCTAAATTTTGGAAGTCTTAGAGTTAGAAGAAAATTTTAGATGAGGCAAATAATATGGCAGAGATTTGGAGAAAAAAATAATGTCTATTGTAGAAATAGTAAAGTTTTACAGGAGCAGCAAGAATATTGAGAAAGCAAGATGCTTATATACAAAACTGAGACCTTGTCTTAAAATGTAATTGGGGTGAATGTTTTTTAAAAAAATGATTAGTTCATCTGTTTAAAGCCACCCTACAAAGTTGTCTCTGACTATGGATTGGAGCTTTATATTCTTGGATTGGAGCTCCTGCCTCAAGGGCAAAGGCTCAAGGCAGATCCAGGAAATGAAGCAGCTTGTGGGGTTTATCCAATGTGGTCTACGTTTAATAAATGTGTTAGAGTTTGGGGGATATTAAAACATGACTCTCATACAGAATAAGAAAAGGAGGAAATAGATTATTCAGAGTAAATCTAAAGCACCTTGAGAATATTAGAAAATATGGTCAGATAATTATCTTTTAAATCATGGAAAGGAAAGTGACTTTTTTGCACAGCTCTCTTCTCATCCAAGTGGAGCCCAGGCTCTCTATAAAGCGTTCTCAACAACTTAACAGTCCCTTAATTTGTTCACACTAAGATCTCAGCACACACTTGTTAAATGGAACTAGGTTGTGACTCTAGCTCTATAATGGATTCCTAAATACAACTGAAACAATCCTTCTTGGTACTTATAATTTAGTCTGACATATTATGTGGCCTGTAAAATTAATGAATTTGTGCTTGATGTCTAGGGGGAAAGTAGGCCACTACAAATTATACTATAGGCTGATGTTTAATCAAACTACTAGAATAAGTGATAGTCCTTTCTTTTCTCTCTAGTCTATGATACTTCTAGATCATTAAATCATTATAACTTTTGAGAATTTGAGAATATTATAAAAGTTATGCTTGTATGATGATATCTCAAATTGCTTCAGACCAAACTGAAAAAAGTTTATAGAGTTAAAAAAAATCAAAACAGATTGCTTTTGCAATACTTATCACCCATTGTTTATTACCACTCTCATTTGTAACATGGAGTAATTAAAAATTCATGTTGAGTGAACATGAAAATTAAGTTGAAAAAAAATGAAAAAAAAATTAAGTTGAGTGAACAATATGTGCAGTAAATGAATGAAGCATATATCTATTTTTAGTGGTGATACTTTGGATGGAAAATATTTCATTCAGGCCTTAAAGGTGTTCATATTTTAAATACTTATTAAACCTTATATGTATACATTTATAACAAGTATTCCATTGATAGCTTACAGTGAATGGATCCAGATTAGTGATCTCCAAAGAAGATTTATCTTCAGGATCAAGGACCAGGCTTGATCACTCAAGAGCTTCTGTGTAATGAGTTTTATTAAACTATGAAAACGGACAGAGAAAGCTTCTGATCCAGACATCAGAAGGGGGATGGAGAGTGCCCCGATCGCTTGTCTAAGCAAGGGAATTATATACTTTTTAAATTAGTTATTACAATAAATCAAAAGATTGTCTCAAAGTTGTAAAAAATTTTACCAAATCTACTCCCACAGTTTACATTTTAAGATAGCATGATTAGAACTTAACAATTGAAAGATTTTACCAGACTCACTCCCATAATATACATTCTAATATGTCAAGATTAGTCAGAAAGTTTTCAGGAAGGAGAAAATTTCCTCAAGAAGGATACATTGTTGTTATATAATTCTGCAGTTCAGTTCAGTTCAGTCGTTCAGTCCTGTCCGACTCTTTGCGACCCCGTGAATCCCAGCACACCAAGCCTCCCTGTCCATCACCAACTCCTAGAGTTCACCCAGACTCATGTCCATTGAGTCAGTGATGCCATCCAGCCATCTCAGCCTCTGTCATCCCCTTCTTCCCCTGCCCCCAATCCCTCCCAGCATCAGGGTCTTTTCCATTGAGTCTACGCTTTGCATGAGGTGGCCAAAGTATTGGAGTTTCAGCTTTAGCATCAGTCCTTCCAATGAACATCCAGGACTGGTTTCCTTTAGGATGGACAAGTTGAATCTCCTTGCAGTCCAAGGGACTCTCAAGAGTCTTCTCCAACACCACAGTTCAGAAGCATCAATTCTTCAGCACTCAGCTTTCTTCGCAGTCCAACTCTCACCTCCATACATAACCACTGGAAAAACCATAGGCTTGACTAGATGGACCTTTGTTGGCAAAGTAATTCTTAGTACAGAGTAAAACCTGAGTTGTTTGTTGTTTGGTCATCAGTTCCAGGCTTAAATAAAAAAGGTTTTATGTGACTAAGACTAAGGGATGTAGAGAGAGAGGAAAAAAACCAAAACACCCTTGTCCTTTCCTCCTCCTTGAGGGCCCCATACCTCTCTCTCCTCCTCAGGGACCCCGGACTTCTCATCAACCTGCCTAGGAATTGACTCTCTCACCATTGAGGAGAAAAAGGATATTCCATCTTCTTAGTTTAGAGTTTTAGGAGCTTAAATTAAGTAGGCTGGCTAAAATAGGCTGGAATCAAGATTGCTGGGAGAAATATCAATAACCTCAGATATGAGATGACACCAGTCTCATGACAGAAAGTGAAGAAGAACTAAAGAGCCTCTTTATGAAAGTGAAATAGGAGACTGAAAAAGTTGGTTAATATTCAGCATTCAGAAAGCTGAGATCTGGTCCCATTACTTCATGGCAAATAGATAGGGAAACAGTGGAAACAGTGACAGACTATTTTGGGGGGCTCCAAAATCACTGCAGATGGTGACTGCAGCCATGAAATTAAAATATGCTTATTCCTTGGAAGAAAAGTTATGACCAGCTTAGATAGCATATTAAAAAGCAGAGACATTACTTTGCCAACAAANTTTTTAAATTAGTTATTACAATAAATCAAAAGATTGTCTCAAAGTTGTAAAAAATTTTACCAAATCTACTCCCACAGTTTACATTTTAAGATAGCATGATTAGAACTTAACAATTGAAAGATTTTACCAGACTCACTCCCATAATATACATTCTAATATGTCAAGATTAGTCAGAAAGTTTTCAGGAAGGAGAAAATGTCCTCAAGAAGGATACATTGTTGTTATATAATTCTGCAGTTCAGTTCAGTTCAGTCGTTCAGTCCTGTCCGACTCTTTGCGACCCCGTGAATCCCAGCACACCAAGCCTCCCTGTCCATCACCAACTCCTAGAGTTCACCCAGACTCATGTCCATTGAGTCAGTGATGCCATCCAGCCATCTCAGCCTCTGTCATCCCCTTCTTCCCCTGCCCCCAATCCCTCCCAGCATCAGGGTCTTTTCCATTGAGTCTACGCTTTGCATGAGGTGGCCAAAGTATTGGAGTTTCAGCTTTAGCATCAGTCCTTCCAATGAACATCCAGGACTGGTTTCCTTTAGGATGGACAAGTTGAATCTCCTTGCAGTCCAAGGGACTCTCAAGAGTCTTCTCCAACACCACAGTTCAGAAGCATCAATTCTTCAGCACTCAGCTTTCTTCGCAGTCCAACTCTCACCTCCATACATAACCACTGGAAAAACCATAGGCTTGACTAGATGGACCTTTGTTGGCAAAGTAATTCTTAGTACAGAGTAAAACCTGAGTTGTTTGTTGTTTGGTCATCAGTTCCAGGCTTAAATAAAAAAGGTTTTATGTGACTAAGACTAAGGGATGTAGAGAGAGAGGAAAAAAAACAAAACACCCTTGTCCTTTCCTCCTCCTTGAGGGCCCCAGACCTCTCTCTCCTCCTCAGGGACCCCGGACTTCTCATCAACCTGCCTAGGAATTGACTCTCTCACCATTGAGGAGAAAAAGGATATTCCATCTTCTTAGTTTAGAGTTTTAGGAGCTTAAATTAAGTAGGCTGGCTAAAATAGGCTGGAATCAAGATTGCTGGGAGAAATATCAATAACCTCAGATATGAGATGACACCAGTCTCATGACAGAAAGTGAAGAAGAACTAAAGAGCCTCTTTATGAAAGTGAAATAGGAGACTGAAAAAGTTGGTTAATATTCAGCATTCAGAAAGCTGAGATCTGGTCCCATTACTTCATGGCAAATAGATAGGGAAACAGTGGAAACAGTGACAGACTATTTTGGGGGGCTCCAAAATCACTGCAGATGGTGACTGCAGCCATGAAATTAAAATATGCTTATTCCTTGGAAGAAAAGTTATGACCAGCTTAGATAGCATATTAAAAAGCAGAGACATTACTTTGCCAACAAA
>SJYW01001755.1:38747-80517 GCA_006410735.1 Raphicerus campestris | reverse complement strand
GTCAGTGAACCTGCTAGGGTGGGCAACAGGTACATGATGGCTGCTAGAAGTCCAACTGTTGGCATCCCTTCAAAGGTAGTTGGGCTTCCAGGAATAATGTTTGCCACTTGGGGAGTTAGCCTGCAGGTTGTTTGGGCCCAAACCCTTACTACCCTTCTCCTAAAGTTACAAACATACCCCCGGATCAAATCTCCACTCCACTTTTTATAGAACATCTGATCTGTTGCCTCTTACAAATTTGTTCTTGTCAATTACTAACTCCTAGAACCAGGATTCTGCCCCCTTGTAGGCAACATTGCTCTACCCAGCCTATTATTAAAACACTTTAATGCCCCCAACAGGGCCAGATAACTTACTCCTTTGTCATTACTTCTGTTATTACCTAAAGTGAGTCTATTACAAGGAAATGACTTCCATTGGAGATACCCTAACCTGCTCTTATGGAGGACTAGAGGAGGAAATCAGTGATTTACAGTCCCTTAAAGCAGAAGGAGGATAAGGCTTATGACCACTTCAGCAGGTTCCCAGTCTCAGGGCATAGGCTTCGATTGCTTTACATTATCTATTTACATTATCTATTCCCATCTGTGGTGAACAAACTGGCAATGAGTTAAAATTACAACCCCTTAATTCTACCTAGCACTGATCATGCTGGAGACCTTAGGGATGCCCAACTGCAGTCTGGGGTTCCCAGGTGGTCAACTTGCCTTGACCTGACTAGGGTCCTTGAAAGATTGTCATGCCTCAACCTGTTCGGGGATCCTCTAGTCCAGGGGTCTCAGGAGATTGTCACACCTCAACCTGCCCAGGGACCCAATTCCTGGGAGGCCGGCCTGCTTTGATATGCCTGGGGATTTGATCTCCAGGAAGCTGACATGCTTCAGCCTGCCTGGGGATCTGCACCCTGACCTGGGGACGCCTGGCTCTCAGGTTTCAACAGTACTGGGTAGGATAAGTTTCAGAAAAACTCACCCCTCAGGAAGTCCACCCATGGAAATGGAATCCTATTACTTGTGGGACTGTGTCCAGTCTCAGCAATAACTCAGGAGTTCAGTGAGAGCCTCATTGCCTTTCTGGAAAGGTTAAAGAGGCCTTCCAGAAGTTTANTGATTCCAACTTGTGCTTCTTCCAGCCCAGGGTTTCTCATGATGTATTCTGCATATAATTTAAAGAAGCATGGGGACAATATACAGCCTTGATGTATTTTATGACATAGAGATGGCTAACAAATACATGAAAAGATGCTCAATATCACTGTTTATTAGAGAAATGCAAATCAAAACCACAATGAGGTACCAGCTCATACTGGTCAGAATGGCTGCTATCAAACAAGTCTACAAACAATAAATGCTGGAGAGGATGCAGAGAAAAGGGAGCTGGTTCCTCTTACACTGTTGGTTGTAATGCAAACTAATACAGCTACTATGGAGAACAGTGTGAAGATTCTTAAAAAAAACTGGAAGTAGAACTGCCAAATGACCCAGCAATCCCACTGCTGAGCAAACACACTGAGGAAACCAGAATTGAAAGAGACACATGTACCTGAATGTTCATCACAGCACTTTTTACAATAGCTAGGACATGGAAGCAACCTAGATGTCCATCAGTAGATAAATGGATAAGAAAGCTGTGGTACATACACACAATGTAATATTACTCAGCTATACGAAGATCACATTTGCATCAATTCTAATGAGGTGGATGAAACTGGAGCCTTTTATACAGAGTGAAGTAATTCAGAAAGAAAAACACCAATACAGTATATTAATGCATATATATGGAATTTAGAAAGATGGTAATGACCCTATATGTGAGACCGCAAAAGAGACACAGATATAAAGAAGAAAATTTTGGACTCTGGGAGAAGGTGAGGGTGGGATGATTTCAGAGAATAGCATTGAAACATATATATTACCATATGTGAAATATATCTCCAGTCCAGATTTGATGCTCAGGGCCGGTGCACTGGGACGACCGCGAGGAATGGGATGGGGAGGGAGGTAGAAGGAGGGTTCAGAATGGGGGACACATGTACACCTATGGCTGATTCATATCAGTACATGGCAAAACCCACTACAAACTGTAAAGTAATTAGCCTCCAATTAAAAAAAAAATTGAGTGGTTTGATCTCCTTGCTGTCCGTATCTAACCTTGGCTAGACAATTTCCTGCTATGGTATATGTCCCCCAAAATTGGGTTCATATGTTTTCCCAAAGACATATATTGGAATTTTTATGCCTGCCTTTTTCCCAGAGGGAAAAAATTATTTCACTAATCCTGAAGATGCTTTGCCTTAGTTAAAACCTGTTCGTATTGTGAGACTCAGTATTAATAAAAAGTGGAGACCAACAATCCAAATGGATATAGTTGAGAAAGATTATTGTCAATTGTGTGAGTGTGTACTCACACATGAGTCATGTCAGACTCTCTGTGACCCCATGGACTGGAGCCTACAAGGTTCCTCTGTCCATGAAATTTTTCCAGGCATGAATACTAGAATGGATTGTCATTTCCTTCTCGAAGTGATATTCCTGACCCAGGGCTCGAACCTTTGTTTCTCACATCTCCTGCATTGGCAGGTGGGTTCTTTACCATCTGAGCCACCAGGAAAGCTGTCACAAATCATAAATTGTCATAAATTATTGATATTTGTAGTTTTATTTATTACTAAAACCTAATCTGATAAATATAGTACTACTAGTAGTAGTATTCTTTATTATTATCACAATTATTGTGTTGTACGTATTTGTTATCATGGATTGCCTGCTGCTGCTGCTGCTGCTAAGTCGCTTCAGTCATATCTGACTCTTTTTATCCCCATAGATGGCAGCCCACTAGGCTCCTCCATCCCTGGGATTCTCCAGGCAAGAACACTGGAGAGGGTTGCCATTTCCTTCTCCAATGGACTGTCTAAAGGAAGAAAACAAAAAGAAAGTAGTAAGTGGTAGTTTCACTAATTTAAGAAGTTCCCTTGTTTGCTAGGACAATCCAGCAGAATTTAGTAGAAATTCAGAAAGAATTTAGTAGAGGAAACTGAAGCTTGATATTTTGGAAACAGTTAAATCTAAGCTTTGGTTATAATCTCTTGTTAAATTTAAAGTGGAAATGAAATCTAACTACAATCTTATATATTGTTTTTGTGCATATCTAGAGAACTCATTCTTAAAAATATTGATTTGTTTTATAGAAATACATATTTGAATTTTTAGCTATCATTAAAATAACTTTTATATATGAATAGAATGAGTTTTATATTGCTTAGTGATAGCTCTTTCTTTCAGTAGTCTTTAGTAATAGAGTATATATAAAGAAGATTTTTAAAATATATGTATATTTAATTATTAATATTGATCATTGTTGAATAATTGAAGTGAGTCTTACAAATTCTGTAGAACTTTCAGTGTAAGCATCAGGAGCTCTAAGAAAAGACATATTACAAATGAGCTCTTGATGAGAGTGTGACATTAAATTTCTGGAAATTAGAAATAAAATCATAGATTAAGAGATTAAGAAATTTTAAAAGGCAGAAAATAATTCATGTGAACATCATTTAATAGAATGTAAAAGTATAAACAAGTCAGCTAATTAAATTGTTTTAAAAAGTTAACTCAATTACTGATTTAACAGAAAAAAATCAAACCTGCAAATATAGAATAGTTGGACAATAAAATTACAAGAATCTCACTTGTCTTAGAAGTTTAATAATATGTATTACTCAGAGAGGCAAAGGCATAAATTATTAGTATAAAACTTGCCACTTTACACATTTCAATTTCTTTGCAGTTTCACGTGGATTCATGTTTTTATGCTTGTATTTCTGCCTAAACTTTCCACATTTTGAGTCCTTTAAGAAGGCAGAGTGTTAATGGGATTAGCTTGTTAAATAGTACAATGTTATTTTTGTATAGGCTTTTGCTGAATTGCTATTCATAACATAGATTTTTCAGAACTTTGTAAACTGAAAAAAAATTAAGGAGTTTTATTTTTTGTGGAATTGGATGCTGCTGCTTTAACAATGTATCAATGCATGCTGCTTTGTTTTGACAGCAAATACCACATGCATGTATACATGTTGAATATACGTATATAATAAATTATATCATGTTTTAAAAAAGTAAGTCTTCAGTTCCTTTTCCATTTTATTGATAGGGTCTATCTATTTCACAGCCAATATCAATGGGGAGATAACAAATTTAAAAAGTGAGAGAAACATACTAAATTAATGTTTTGTTTTGTTTTTCTATCTTTTGCACAATATTGGAGCTTATGGTAAGGACCAAGGAGTGTGCCAGGGATCTCAGAGACAAGGGTGTATCCTAGCCTTGGAAATGAGCTGGAAGCTACAACTTGAATTTAACCCTTATTTCTGCCAAGGTGGGCTTAGTGAAAAAGAATTCACCTGCCAATGCAGGGAGATGTAAGAAATGCTGGTTTGATCCTTGAATTGGGAAGATTCCCTGTAGGAGTATATAGCAACCCACTGCAGTATTCTTGCCTGGAGAATCCCATGGACAGAGGAGCCAGACAGGCTAAGGTCCATAGTGTTGCAAAGAGTCAGACACAAGTGAAACAACTTAGCATGCATGCACACGTGGTAACTCTAAGTTTGGGCATCCCTGGTGGCTCAGATGGTAAAGAATCTGACTATAATGCAGGAGGCTCAGGTTTGATCCCTGGATCAAGAAGATCCCCTGAAGAAGGAAACAGCTACCCACTCCAGTATTCTTGCCTGCAGAATTCCATGGACAGAGGAGCATAGTGGGCTACAACCCATGGGGTCTCAAAGAGTCAGACATAACTGAGCACGTAACACTTTTTCTGCCAATAACTTCTTCTTCCTCCCTTCCTTCCTTCCTCCCTCCCTTCTCCCTTTCCTCCCTTCCTCCTCCCTCACTCTCTCTCTCTCTGGCTTTTTTTTATTTTTAGCGGTCATTTTAGATTCATGGAAAATTTAAGAAGAAAGTAGAGAGATTTCCAGTATACTCTCTGCACCACATGTACATGGATTCCATCATTATCAGCATCACTCACCAGATTGGTACATTTGTTATCAGGAAGATCCTACATTGAAACATCATTGTCACCCAGAGCCTACAATTTACATTAGGTTTTACTCTTGGTGTTATATATTTTGTGGTGTTTGAATAAAGGTGTAATGACATGTATCCACCAATATAGTATTATATATCATATATGATAATAGAATATTTTCACTGCTCGAAAAATCATCTGTTCTGTCTATTCATCCCATCCCACTCCTCCTGATAAACTCCTGATCTTTTTATTGTCACCATAGTTTTGCCTTTTCTAGAGTTTTGTATGATTGGGATCATAAAGTATGTAGCCTTTTCAGATTGGCTTATTTTGTTTTTCATTTAGGAATATGCATTTAGAGTCTTCTATGTCTTTTCATGGCTTGATAGCTCAGTCTTTTGAGCACTGAATAATATTTCATTGTCTGGTGGTACAATTGTTTATTTTCCATTCATCTACTAAAGGGCATTTGGTAACTTCCAAATTTGGGAAATTACAAATAAAGCTGATATAAACATCTCTATGCAGTGTTTTGTGTGGACATACATTTTCAACTTCTTTGGATAAATGCCAAGGAGTGTGATTGCTG
This sequence comes from Raphicerus campestris, assembly GCA_006410735.1. Classification (NCBI taxonomy): domain Eukaryota; kingdom Metazoa; phylum Chordata; class Mammalia; order Artiodactyla; family Bovidae; genus Raphicerus; species Raphicerus campestris. Next base: position 74,894 of record SJYW01001755.1, on the reverse strand, counting down.
GATCTTGGTAAGAATATAGTTTTATAAGATATTACTAAATTGTTTTTCAAAGTATCTGTACTGTTTTGCATTCCTGTAACCAATAAATGAGAATTCCTGTTGCTCTACATCTTCACCAGCATTTGGTGGCATCAGTGTTCTAGATTTCTGCCATTCTAGTAGATGTATGGGAGAAGGAAATGGCAACCCACTCCCGTGTTCTTGCCTGGAGAATTGCAGGGACAGAGGAGTCTGGTGGGCTGCCGTCTTTGGGGCTGTACAGAGTCAGACACAATTGAAGAGACTTAGCAGCAGCAGCAGCAGCAGCAGTAGGTGTATAATGAAGTCTTATTATTTAAATTTGCATTACATGTGAACATCTTAGTTGTTATCTTTGTATCTTCTTCGATGAGATGTCTGTGAAGTTCCTTGGCCCATTATTGATTTGTTAATTTTCATTTTAAGAGTTCTTCGTATAACTTGAAATATAGCTCTTTATTAGGTATGTATTTGGCAAACATTTTCTCCCAGTATATGGTTTGTCCTGTCATTCTTTTGATATTGCTTCTTATAGAGCAGAATTTTTAATTTTAATGAAGTCCAACTTATCAAGTATTAACAACATAGATTGTGTCCTTGATGTTTTATCTAAAAAGATGTTACTATACCCACATCATCTAGGATTTAGTCTATGTTATCTTGAAGGAGTTTTCAAGTTTTACATTTTACATTGAGGTTTATGATCTATTTTGAGTTAATATTTGTGAAAAGTGTAAAGTCAAAGTCTAGATTCATTTATTTTGCATGTGAGACTGATTTGTTGCAACAGCATTCATTGAAAAGTCCATCTTTTCTCTATTGTTTTATCTCTGCTTCTTTATCAAAGATCTGTTGATTCTATTTTGGGGGGTTTATTTATGTCTTCTTTATTCTATTCTATTGATCTATTTGTTTAAACTTTTGCTAATACTTCTGTCTTGATTATTCTAGCATCCAATTTACCAACTGTGTTTTTCCTTTAACAGTATATGGCTATTCTGGGTCCTTTGCCTTTCCATACAAACTCAACATTTTCACATTTGCAAATAATATCAACTTTATTGTGTTGTCCCTGAAAATGCTTCTTAAGGCTCCTCTCAGATATGTACTAGGGATATTGCCTTGACTGATCAAAACTCTTGCTTCTCTTTTCTGAAACAAAAGTTATGGAGATTTTGAGTATGTATTCCCTCATTATCACCATAATAAGTAGTTTGTATCACAATGAGAAGAATGGAGACAGGAGGGATTTATTTAAAGCAATTATTTTTATAAGAAGAGATAAAAAATAGCATGTGTATATATTTGGCATCTTCATTTGCTTTATTTGGTTTAAAAATAAAGTCCAATATTAATCAAGCAAAATATAAATGTGTGTGTTAGTCTCTCAGTCATGTCCAATGCTTTGTGACTCCATGGACTATAGCCCATCAGAATTCTTTGTCCATGGAATTTTCCAGGCAAGAATACCGGAGTGGGCAGCCATTCCGTTCTCCAGGGGATCTTCCCAACCCAGGGATTGAACCTGGGTCTCCTGCATTGCAGGCAGATTCTTTACTGATTGACCTATGAGGGAAACCCACAGTGTAAAAAAATAAGTCTAATTAAGAGCAATTTCAAGGGTAAGTCTGGCTTTTTAGACAGTTTATGAGTATTAAAGCAGTCTCACATGTTCTTGTGGGACAATGATAGCATCTAGGAGATTAATAGCCACTGTCTACTTCTGTAACTAATGCTATGTAAAAATGACACCTAGAAAGCATTTTCTAAACTTCACAGTGAAACATATGCTAAATGTTGGACAGTACCTATCTGCCCATCTGTCTCTGCAAAATGCCACCTTTAGAGGCCTTGGCTTGCTCTAGAAAGCCCACTGTTTAGTTGCTGAATGTTCAACTGAAAATGTTCGTAGAGCTCTGACCTAAAATCCATTTATCAGAACAAATCCCTGAAGAATTGTGGGGGATTTGTGTATTTGTTTGTTGTAAAACTTTTTAAATTGTAGGAAATAATAGAGACTGACATAAACAGCTGGGTATCTACCATCTAAAATTAACAAATGATCTTTTTTGCTTCAGAGGGATTAATTAAAACATACACACACACACATAAAAGTAGACTTTTCAAAAATCCCCTTCCTATTTCTACTTCCCACCTAACCTTATTTTTTAGATAAAACTATTATGAAATTACTGTATTCTTCCTGCTCATGTTTTTTATTTCATTACATTTCTCTTAATCATAAATAATACATAGCATTACTTAATACATTTTCAAACTTTTTCACAAATACTATCACACTGAATTATCTAGGAAAGATCCATGAACACACCTCTTGTTTAATGGAGTAAATCTTTGTAATATATACTGTAATATACATTGAAGACCCATGAGTATCTTCAGAATTTTATATTAGCAGAAATACTGCCAGGTTGAGCTAATATAACCAAATTAGACTTAAATAAAAGGTATTGGAATTCCCAACTCTAGTGGCAAGAAACCAGTTAATGAAACTACTTAGCTGTATAATCTGCTAACTTTTTATAATAAAAAAAAGGATAATTCATAGGCTAAAGTTTTGAGCCAGAGGGCACAGATGCAAGCTGTAGAGAATTATGCCTAGGTCTTGAAACCTAATGGAATTTGTGTGGCTGAATTGTAAAACTGCTTGAAAATAGTGCATTTTTTCTTCCATTTTTTCCTATTTTGAGTTGATACATTAACTCTTAGTTCTATTTCTGTCCAACCATTGCATTACATGACATGTTTCTTTAATTTCACAAGTTCACAGATGGAGAGGAATTGTGTGCTGGGATGGATTATACCAAGAATCATCGTACCTGATTTAGGTGATGAGATTCTGGATATTTTGGAGATGATATGTTATTGAGATTGCTAGACTATTAATTGATATTATAATGAGTTGAGGACATTGAGGTGGGAATAATTATATTTGGAATGGATGAAAGCCTTTTAGGGCCACAAATTGGACACTTATTATAATGGTCATAAAGGGTGTCTATGCCCTATTCATCAGAACATGTTATTGTTACCATAAAGAGCAACAGGTTTTGCAGTTATGTTTAGGATTAAAGACTTTGATATGGTGAGATTATTTTGGATTATTCAGGTGGGTATGATCTAATCACACAAGTTGTTAAAACTGGAAAAAACTTCCTGGCTGTACTAAGAAAGATGTAATGATGGAACAAAAAGAGTGGGTCAAGGTAGTAGTGAGAGAAAGATTCCACACCCTGTCACTGATTCTGAGAGATGAGGATTATGTGCAAAGACCAGAGAGAGGGTCATAAAACCACAGGAGTTTATGGCTGCCCTCAGGCTGACAGGCACCAGATACCTCAGTCCTACAATGATATGAAACTGAATTTTTACAATACCTAAATGATCAAGAAAAAGATTATCCACTAGAACATACCAGAAGGAAGAAAGACCTAACACCATGTTGACCTTAGCCTGATAAGATATATGTCAGATTCCTGACATAAAGAACTAACAAATTTGTCTTGTTTAAACCAATAAGTTTGTGGTAACTTTTTATGGTATCACAGAAAACCAAAATAGTATGGCTAACTCTGAGTTATATTTTTTTAAATCTATTTAGGTCTACATTCACAGAGAAAGTTGTTTTATTTTAATTGATGTATTATGTTTTATCATCTGAGCCACCATAGAAATAAATCATACTTTATCCATTTCTGTCCTGATGGATATTTATATTGTTTCTAGTTTTTCTCTGTAACAATGTAGGAATAAACAAAACATCCTTCTTTCTATCTGCTACTAGTCAGTGTAAAATTTCTGAACAACATCTAGAGAAATATGTTTGTATCATTAATCATACATATTTTAAATTTTATTTAAAATTCTCAATGTCTTCTAGAGTTGTTCTACCAATTTTAATGTATGGTGATTATTGACATAGTTGATCCTTCCCCTATTCTTTTCCTACCCTTTGGTGAATTGATTAAGTTTTTATCTCCCCAACCGCCTCCCTGTCCAATTTTGATTTCCAGTGATTAAGTGTTCAGTTCAGTTCAGTAGCTCAGTCGTGTCCAACTATCTGCAACTCCATGGACTGCAGCATGCCAGGCTTCCATGTTCATCACCAACTCCCAGGGTTTACTCATGTCCATTGAATTGATGATGCCATCCAACCACCTCATCCTCTGTCATCCCCTTCTCTTCCTGCCATCAATCTTTCCCAGCATCAGGGTCTTCTCTAATTAGTCAGTTCTTCGCATCAGGTGGCCAAAGTAGTGGAGTTTCAGTTTCAACATCAATCCTTCCAATGAATATTCAGGACTGATTTCCTTCAGGATGAACTGATTGGATCTCCTTGCAGTCCAGGGNGGTCTGGTATTCCCATCTCTTTCAGAATTTTCCAGTTTATTTTGACCCATACAGTCAAAGGCTTTGGTATAGTCAATAAATAAAACAGAAATAGATGTTTTTCTGGAACTTTCTTGCTTTTTGGATGATCCAACAGATGTTGGCAATTTGATATGGGGCTACTCATAAATTTTAACATGCATACTAATTTAACAAAGTCTACTTTTACTGTAAAATCTTATAAAATAACACAAGGACACTGCTATTGCTGTTTAGTCACTAAGTTGTGTCTGACTCTTTGCGACCCCATAGATTAGAGCCCGCTAAGCTTCTCTGTATTTGGGGTTTTCCAGGCAGAAATACTCAAGTTGGTTGCTGTTTCCTTCTCTAGGAGATCTTCTGGACACAGGGATCAAATCTGTGTCTCCTGCTTGGCAGGCATATTCTTTACCAGTTAGCCACCTGGAAAGCTTTAAATTTGTTTTACCATGGTATTTTCCCAGTTATTTAATTTTAGTTTCTTTTTGATTCTAAGCACTCCATTAGTTACTATAATGTATTTTTTAGTTAATTCTCATTTAATTGTGCCAGCATTTTATAATTTATTTGTTAATATTTGTTTATTGCAAACATTTGTTTATTTGTTTAATGTTTGTTTATTGTTGCAAATTGTTTATGCAATGATTTGCTAATTGTTGCATAAACCAGTGGTGGAAGTGAAAGTTGCTCAGTCGTGTCCAACTCTTTGTGACCCCATGGATTATTCTCCAGGCCAGAATACTGAAATGGGTAGCCTNTTATTGTTGCAAATTGTTTATGCAACGATTTGCTAATTGTTGCATAAACCAGTGGTGGAAGTGAAAGTCACTCAGTCGTGTCCAACTCTTTGCGACCCCATGGATTATTCTCCAGGCCAGAATACTGAAATGGGTAGCCTTTCCTTTCTCCAGAGGATCTTCTCAACCCAGTGGTTGAACCCAGGTCTCCCACATTGCAGGTGGATTCTTTACCAGCTGAACCATAATGGAAGCCAAAGAATACTGGAGAGGGTAGTCTATTTCTTCTCCAGCGGATCTTCCTGACCCAGGAATCAAACTGAGGTCTCCTGCATTGCAGGAGAATTCTTTACCAACTGAGCTATCAGGGAAGCCTGCACAAACCTACTTTCTTTTGTATTCAACCCCCTTCTTCCTAAAGTATATCCTTTAGTTATTCTTTAAGGCATGGCCTGTAATAGTTCATTTGAAATGGATATCTCTTTTACTCAGAACTTTAAAGGTATTTTCCCCTTTCTTCAGGATTTTATTTGTCCTAATGAGAATTCTGCCATAAGTCTAATTATTGTCTTCCTATACAAAATCCTTATTATTTTTTGGTTTATTTTTAAAGTGCATGAAGTCTTTCAAGTTTGCCATTATGTATTAGAGAGTGGAATGTTTTTGATCTTTCAAATCTGATCAGGACTTGAATGGCTTTATTACTCTAAGAATTGCTGTATTTCTTGAACTCTTAAAAGAAAATGGCTAGCTACCATCATTACTTGAAACTCTGCTTCTTCATTCTTGTTTCAACTTTCTCCATGCAAAATGCCTATTAGCATGCAGGACTTTCCCATTATACATATCATGCTCAACTTACCTTTCTTATTTGCTTCTCTCTTTTTTTCTCATTGCATTCTAGGTGATTTCCTCAGATCTCTATTTAAATTCTTCAGTTCTCTTCTCAGTTATTATGTTATATTCTATGGGCTTTCCTAGTGACTCAGTGGTAAAGAACTTGCCTGCCAATGCAGGGGACAAACTCAATCCCTGGATCAAGAAGATTCCATGGAGAAGGAAATGGTAACCCACTTCAGTATTCTTCCCTGGGAAATCACATGGATAGAGGAGCCTGGCAGGCTACAGTCCATCAGGGTGCAAAAAGGTTGGATAGGACTTAGTGACTAAACATTATATTCTACATTATGGTTATATTCATTTTTGTTTTTTAAATATATTTCAATTATTCTAAATTTACTTCTAGTATTTATTTCTAGAGTTTTTATTATTATTATTAAATTGTCCTATTACTTTTTTGTTCTGATCCTACGTTAAGCAAGTGGCTTCTGTTGCCTAATATCAGGAGTAGAAATCTGAACACTTCTATCCAATGATCTTGGTATCAGTCACCAAGAAAACAGAATCTGAATGGAATGATACTTTATTCACACAGCAAAGAAATGGAACAAGATTGGTTTCAGTAGTGTGTGTCAGTGGGTCCCTCCAGCAGGTTCCATGGTGAGCAGGTGTCCTCTGGCAGCTGATGCAGTGCAATGGCCCGCATGCTTACCTCTTCTGAGGCTCAGAAGGGCCTACCTCCTCTCCACAGGCGGCCAATATGGTAGTGGAGTTGGCCAGGTGTCATGTGACACACCCACTTAAGCAGGACAAAGGAGTGCACATTGAGTCTGAAACAAAGGAAGATATTCCTACACAGGGTGATGAGCCAAGTATAGGCTATGAGCAGGCCATCTCTTGGTAAGGAAATACTCTGGGCCCAAGGCCCATTCTTATGGGGCCAAGAGTAGAAAAAAACTATGCATGGGTTACTGCCTTTTTCAGCTTCTTATATTGTCTATTCCTTCTTTTTCCCTTTCTTTATCCTCTTTGATAATTTTGAATGTACCTCTCTGAAAGTTGATTAATCGAGTCAAGTTTATTTCCTCTTGTGGTTTATAAAATGTTAGTTTAAATTCATTTGCCCATGGCTTGTATTTTCCATAGATGCTTGTACTGGAGAATTGTTTCTGAAATATGTTTGTAGGTGTTCCTGCCTAGGACCCTGTGTTTTTATCGGTTCTAAAATTGATTTTAAATTGTTAACTTTAGATTTCAGAATCATATTTGCAAGGTAACATATGTCCTACACATATGAGTAATAATGAGCTGAATTTTCATGATGTTTATCACCAGGCGCTAGGTGGATAGAAAATTTCCTCACTGCTTCCAAAGGCTTGTGTTTAGGGCTTGTAACCTGAACTCATTCTAGAAGTGAATGTTAAAGCCTGAGACTCATTAAAGTTTATATCTGATATCTGTATCATATATTGCTGATTCTTTCAGATGTATTCCCTGTTTGTTCTAATTTTGGATTTCTCTTTTATTTCTGGAACTTTGTATTTCCTTCTCTTTAACTTTAATTATGTGTTTAATCTATTATTTCTATGTACTGGGCTTGAAGTCAAGCCTTTCTGAGTTAGATTGGCCCATTATGTTCTTTACCTTAAAGAAATATCCTTAATATATATCAGTGGTAAAATATAGTAAGCCGCCAATTGTGAGGTGTGTTTTTATTTTTTCTTCATATATTCTTGCTTTTCTCTTATAGACAATGATAGAAGAGACTATTTTTAAAATAACATGCTATTTGTTCATCCCTTTCAAATCGTTTGTTTTGAAGAGAGGTTGATTCTGGCATCTTATCTCCCTGAATTGCTGGTGTTTATCTAGGCAGCTGTGCCACATGGCAGCAAAACAAAAAATGTTGGTACCTCTGCTGGCATTTATTAAAGGTGATGGAGTATTTTGATCAGAATATAGTCAACCATCCCCATATAGAACATTTCATGTGCATGATCATGGGGAAGAAAGGACTGGTACCAGGGACAAATATGAAATGACTATAAGTTCCATGGAAATAAAGGATAGTGGAACAAATAATAATTTTAGATAGCAATGTACATCATGTTTACTAGGCTAGTGTAGCATTTAAATAAATACAAAATAGATTTTCTCTGATTTTCCTCCTGTGCATATTGCAGGACTTCCAACCATTTCTCCCCAGCTATTTTATAGATTTCTCACAGGATGACTTACAATATGCCATTGATCCATTCCCCTTGATAGTCACGTGGCTCCTAGCATTTCCATCTGCTCCTTTTTTGGTCTGGTTGTGACACTGTCTCCACACTGCTGGTGCAAAAATCACCAGTGTTTTGAAGGCTCATTGAATGCTCAAAAGTCAGCTGACACAGAACATCTTCTCCTGTTTTTCTGCTGTTTCAAATGCAGATGAGTCCAGCTTCCAGAATAACCTGTTAAATCTAATCTGTGCTCCAACATACTCCAATAGCATCCTGTTGTTTGAAAATAAGGGGAAAAATACTTTTCAAAGGCCTCTATCAACAAGAATAATACAGCTAATATTTGTTTCAAACTTTGTATATAAGTGCTGGGTATTTAAGTGCATTACTTATATTATCATACTCAACCAGAGCAGATGTAAGTAACATTACTGTCTGCCTTTGCATTTAACTAAATATAGACAAAAAATTTTAAACTCGTTCAGATTCAGCAAATAAAATAGTAAATTCTAGATTGAAAATCATATCTGCCTCAAAGCAGACCTCAAAATCTTAAACAGTATACCATTTTATGTTCTTTAAAATACATATTTTTGAAAGCTTATGTGTACCTGCCACTGTGCTAATGTTTTACATGCTGTATTGCATTTTTTTCTTGGTAGCAAACCAAGAAAATAAGATATATATTTTTAAATTATAATTCTAATTTAAAGATTCAACTAAACTTTCAGACTTATTAAGTAACTCTTGATAATACAGTTAATAGCAAAAGTGATTTAAATCAAAGTCTATCAGGTTTTTGTAGGCTTAACCATTGTTTTGTTATATATTCTCTAAAGTAATACTGTCTTGAATTCCCAATGATTTTCTGAACTTAAATTGTGTTATCATTTGTGTTTCAAACACCCTTTCTAAGACTAAAAGTGAGAGAAAAACATTTAGAATCTATTTTCTTTGCTTATACTGATACTAAATTCTTGAACTAAAATTTTTATCCTTGATAAATTTTCCAAAGAATAAATTATTTCCTTCAGAAATTAACAAAAAATGGGTCCCATTATTCTAAGCATCAAAATTCAAAGATGACCGCAGTTTGTGTTCAATCTTGGAAATTTACAGAAAGATAACATAAAGTTTTTGTTTTTTTACTTGAGCAAAATGCTTGAGCATAAAAAGAGAAGTTGAATGCATACATTAAGAAATTTCTTAACTTCATAGCAAAAGCATTGAAAGTATATTGTTTACTTTCTTTTCCTTCTGAAGCAATAGAACTTTTCTTAATGTCCATTACATTTGCAACTTTAAGCTCAGACTATCACGTCATCTCTTTGTGTTAGGTTCAATTGGGTTAAACATTAAGAAAGAAATTTGGAGAACCTGATTTTCTTCTATGATTTGATACAGGTGTATAAAAATAGAAAATAATCATTTGAAGAAATGTTGACTTGAAATCTATTTTAGTATTAGTGTTAATGTTCACCTATATCAGTACATATGCAAAAAATGCAAAGGAATTTTACCAAGTCAAGTGACTTCCAAATACTAAGTCCAAAGTATTATTTTTCAAATGTAATTAAAACCAAATAACAGTTCAAGATTTTTTTCTGCACTATTCTCTAATAAAGCACTGAAAAATCCCTGGAGGAAGTTATAAATGTTTCCAACAAACAAAATGAAGAGAAACATTAGTCAGTTTCAAGCCTCATTTACTCAGTGATGGGTGGTAACAATGTCATAAATCACTGAGTACCTTTTAACTCATATGATCATTCGTTCTACAGGCCTTTCAATAATTTTTTTCCTTAACTAAGATGGAAATATTTGAAACATAAATATTTTTAAGAGCCCAAGAATGTGCAATAGGAACAATACATTAGAATAATGAAGAGTTCTAAAAAAAAAATCCATATCAGTTGGCAGCTGTAGGTCATAAATATCACTTATTAATGATTCTTGATAAAACCATCTTTATAAAGAAAAATCTGAAAGAAATGCATATTTAATAACCAAATATGTGCTCTAGTACCTCGAGAGATAATTTGGTATTTCCAAAATGAAATACACCTTCATTTTGACTAAACAATCTACCACTATTGCTTAGCTAATTAACAACATATGCTTCTTCAGGATCTTTTCTAATACTCAGGATGGAAACAAGACATTTTAATGAAGGTGTAAGATTATGAACAATGGTTTATACTTTAAACTAAAACCATGTAATGAAAGAGCATATTTTGAATAGTACAACCCTATTTAAATGCCACATATGAAACTGTAAATCATATGCAATTCATTTAAAGCTTAGATTCATTCCTCATTTTAAAATGTTACTTCCTTTTATTAATGGGAAGCACTATAAAAAGCCAAAGGCATCGCTGAAAGAAAATGGCATGTCTGGAAAAATCATAAATAGTGCTAACCACCTTACATGTTAAGTCTAACAGGTATACAAAATAATTACACACAAGTATTGTTTAATGAACATTATACATCTGAACAGTCTGTTGATATATTTGAAAAAACTATGCAAAAAAGCTGTGTCATTTTGTGCATCAGTATTGATTATGAGTTTAAAAATGCTTGCAGTTATTGCTTGAGTTATTGAAAATATATCAACACATTTACATATTTTTCAGTTTAAATATAATATGTACATTTCTTTCATATATAAATCTTGGTTACATTTTTTGTCCTTCTCTGTAATGGTAGAGACTCTCATTCTCTTACTGGTTTTGTTACCGAGAATATATCCCTCAATATGGGGTTTACAAGTGCAGAAAAGGAAAAAATTTTGGCTCCTTTGAAGATGTCACAGAAGTAATATCTTTCATAGCAAAAGAAGCTTTAGACTTTCTGAATGTCTTTGGCAGAGTCTATAGCAATGGGTTTTATACTTTGGTAGCATTGAATTCAGAGAACAAATGACTGCTTTTGTGGGAAATGTTCACTTGTCCTTTTCTTCTGTCTTCTGAGGATGGAGGTAAAAAAGAAAGAAAGAAAGAAAAAGAAATGCTATAGAAACTAACCTCTCTGGTCTTTGTTGAATGTAGATAGTTTTATTTTTTTTCTCCTCTGGATAACCAGTTTTCTCAATGCAAGATCTAAAAATATGAGTTGCTTAAAAATTGTTTCAGTCCTTATTTTCTGAAATTATCATAAAGCTTTAAAAACTTTCTTTTTTAAAAAGATAGGTTGAATAAAACTCACTATCTAAATAGTAAACTGTTTAAAATTACCCTGATGGAGTAGAAAATATAAGTGGGCAGGTAAATTACTGTTTTACCAAAATATTTTTATATTAGCATCACATTTTTCTTATTAGACTTGTGAGATGAAACATTGCTGGCAGAATAAGTGTTTAATAGCAATTAACATCAAGAGCCTAATCAGAGTTTAAATTTAAACCTAAAATGTATAGTCACACTTGTAGTATATTCACACTAATAGTTCCAGAAAATAAAAATATATTTTAAAAAATCTAATGGAAGTAAATTGCTCTTTCAATATTACTATTCATATGTAGTTGATAAATTAGAAAATAAGGGTTGAATATGCCTTTTTAACCCATTTATCATTATCACTATCAATTCCATCATCATTAACAAAAAGTTCCCTTTAAAGAAGTTATTTAGTCTGATGTTCAAATATCTTTATAAGTAGATAATTTGGAGTTCAAATTCCTACTCTGCCTCTTGAACTATTTAAGTAAGTTGGTCAACCTACTTAGTTTTTCATTTTATCAGTACTTTGAATGAGATGGTTAAACAATGCCTTGTTTATAATGAGCAATTAATAAATACTATCACTATTACTTTGACTATTACTATTATAATATATTTTCTTCCAAACATAGCTCTGTAAGTTACTGTAATTATCTCTTTTTTTTGTAGATTTAAAAAAAAATGGTTAAAGGGGGATGATTTGGGAGAATAACACTGGAATATATACATTCAGTTCAGTTCAGTTGCTCAGTCGTGTCCGACTCTTTGCGACCCCCATGAATCGCAGCACGCCAGGCCTCCCTGTTCATCACCATCTCCCAGACTTCACTCAGACTCATGTCCATCAAATCCGNCTTCCAATAAATATTCAGGACTGAGCTCCTTCAGGATGGACTGGTTGGATCTCCTTGCAGTCCACGGGACTCTCAAGAGTCTTCTCCAACACCACAGTTCAAAAGCATCAATTCTTCAGCACTCAGCTTTCTTTATAGTCCAACTCTCACGCCCATACATGACTACTGGATTCTTTACCACTAGTGGCACCTTATCTCCTCTTATGAGGACACTAATCCTGTCAAATCAGGGCCCCACTCTTAAGATCTCCTTTAACCTCTCCTTTAACCCTGGAGAAGGAAACAGCAACCCACTCCAGTATTCTTGCCTGGACAAATCTCATGGACAGAGGAACCTGTTTAGGCTACAGTCCATGGGGTCGCAAAGAGTCGGATATGACTGAGCGACTTCACTCACTCTAACCCTAATCCTGTAAAGGTCCTACGCCAAAATAGAACCACACTGAGGGGTGGGGCTTCAACATATGAAATCTGGAGGGACACGGACCTTTAATCTGTAATACATACAATAAAAATTGCTAAAAAAATATGGTACAGACGAACCTATTTGCAGGGCAGAAATAGAGATGCAGATGTAGAGAACTGACATGTGCACACTGCAGGAGGGAAGAGGAGGGTAGATCGAATTGGGTAAACTGACCCCTAGCGGGAAGCTGCTGTATGGCACAAGGTTCGGCTCGGTGCTCTGTGATGACCTAGCAGGGTGAGGTGGGATGGGAGGTGNTTGCAGGGCAGAAATAGAGATGCAGATGTAGAGAACTGACATGTGCACACTGCAGGAGGGAAGAGGAGGGTAGATCGAATTGGGTAAACTGACCCCTAGCGGGAAGCTGCTGTATGGCACAAGGTTCGGCTCGGTGCTCTGTGATGACCTAGCGGGGTGAGGTGGGATGGGAAGGTGGGAGGGAGGCTCAAGAAGGAGGAGATAAAAGCATACATATAGCTGATTCACTTTACTGGACTGCAGAAATTAACACAACCTTGTGTAGTAATTATACTCCAATAATAAAATAAAATAGAATAAAATTACCAGATAAGCAAGAAGCATAAAAAGATTTACCTCTAATAATATAGAGATAAAAGTCAATAGAAGCAGGCAAATAGATGACCTAAACATTGGAGTAACTAGACTAGAACTTCAAAATTTATAGGATTATTTTTCTAAAGGAGATAGTGAACAAATACATAAAAATACAAAATATTCACTATAGTTTGTCCATTTTTAGATTTTAATAGAGAAATAGAACCTATAAAAATGATGAAGCCCAGACTGACCAACACAGAGGAGTAAGAAGATATGGAACTCACCTCCCTCCCACCACAAACATGTGCAAAATACATCGACATATGGAACAGTTCTACTGAAACCTAACTCTAAGCTGGCAGGACTCAAATGCGACCAAGGCTGTGTGAAAGACAACATATGATCGGGTAGGAAGGGAACAAAAGCAACCTGTGCCCCTGGGAGGTGACTCAGAGGAAAAGGGAGATTACGTAAGTAGGCAAACACCTGCCCTGGGGAATGAGCTGTGTGGGCCACAGATTGGAGACACAGTCCTGGAGTCCTCCACGGGGAGACAATTCCTCCCAGCACAGTGCGTGCATGTTCAGCCGCTCACTTGTGTCCAACCCTTTGCGACCCCCATGGACTGTAGCCTGCCAGGCTCCTCTGTCCATGGGATTTCCCAGGCAAATATACTGGAATGGGATTCATGGGTGGACCTAGAGAGTGTCATACAGGGTGAAGAAAATCACAAAGAGAAAAACAAATATCATATATTAATATGTATATGCTACGTTGCTTCAGTCATGTCCAACTCTGCAACCCCATAGATGGCAGCCCACCAGGCTCCCCTGTCCCTGGGATTCTCCAGGCAAGAGTACTGGAGTGGGGTTGCCATGTCCTTCTCCAATGCATGAAAGTGAAAAGTGAAAGTGAAGTCACTCAGTCGTGTCTGACTCTTAGCGACCCCATGGACTGTAGCCCACCAGGCTCCCCCATCCATGGGATTTTCCAGGCAAGAGTACTGGAGTGGGGTTGCCATTGCCTTCTCCAACACATATATGTGGAATCTAAAAAAGTGATACAGATGAACCTATCCGCAGGGCCAGAAGAGAGAATCAAATGTAGAGAACCAACATGTAAACACAGCAGGGGAAGGGGTCAGTGGAATGGATTGGGAGATGAGGATTGTCATATATACACTTCCATGTGTAAAATAGATAGCACAGGGAGCTCAGCTCAATGCTGTGTGATGACCTAGACAGGTGGGATGGGCGAGTAGGGTGGGAGGGAGGCCCAAAAGGGAGAGGAATATATGTACACATACAACAGATTCACTGTTGTACAGCAGAAATTAACACAACATGGTAAAGCAACTATACACCAAGAAAAAAAAAAAAAGACAACAGAAACCATTCAAAGCAGGGAAGGAATAATGTCTTTAGGTACTGATAAGGAATGAACTCCAAGACGTGTTGTTAAATAGGAAATAAAGAGCAAACCAGTATGACACAATTTGTATGTTTTAAAATTGTCTTTATACCCACGCATGTGTCCTCATGCATGTGTAGACTGTCTCTGGAGGGAGGGTATACAAGCCACCGGTACAGTGGTTTCTTCTGGAAAACAGAACTGAAAGCTTGAAGAGGTGCTTACCTGTCATTGTATACCATTTTTACTTTATTAATATTTTATTACATCTATGTAATTACCTGTGAAAATTTTTAAATTTAAGTACAACTATAAAAAGTATCAGAAGATGTATGGTTTAGTTGTTCAGTCATATCAGACTCTTGTGAACCCATGGAGCCCACCAGGCTCATCTGTCCATGGGATTCACCAGGCAAGAATACTGGAGTGGGTAGCCATTTCCTTCTCCAGGGGATTTTCCCAGCCCAGAGATCGAACCCAGGTCTCCTGCATTTCAGGCGGTCTCCTTATAGATTGAGCCACCAACATAATTCTTTAAGAAGAGGAAGGGAATACATATATAGCTGATTCCCAAATATACTGCCCTGTCTCCAGGATGGAGAGAACTCTTCAATACTAACCTTCCACCCACACTGTTTTGGCTGCCATGAGAGTCTATAAGTATACTACACCAGATGCCCTTTGCCTTGACTGCTAGCAGCCTTTAGGAACCTTGACCCTGCCCCATGGCCAACAAATAACTCTTTGACATAGTTCCACTTCTCCTGGCAATTGAACCATCCAAGTTGATTCAACACCAACCAAATTCCCCTCACATTTACCACTGTGCTGAATATACTGCCCTGAGGCTGAAAATCTAGCCAGGCTTCCTGGAAAACTGGCCCCAGCGCAGCAAAAGTACAGAACATCTGCAGAAATGAACCAAGATGCACCACTGGCAAATGAGCAATTTGAGAACAAAGGATGATAACATTTCAAAAGTGAATTCCTACTCTTAAGGATTTTAAAGAAAACAAGAATCACTTCTTTCTGTTCACGTTTATTAGAGCAAATCATGTGTGGTATTTATGCCAGTTAAGTAGTTAAATCAAGCTTTCCCTCAGCTAGAACTGATTTTCACAAACATTAAATCAGGGGCAAACAAAAATAGCTCTGCGTGGCAATAATTGTCACTTTATACGATCAAGAAAGTATATCTTTGTGTGAGAAAGCCCCTTTTCTACTTGGCAAAAACCTAATTACCATTGTTCCCTAAAAAGACATTGATGCATTGATTGAGATTTCTAGATTCCAATGTTTAAAGTTGCTTTCTAGAGTTTAGAAAATGCTAAAAATTATCTTTCAGTCCAAAATGGCTTCAGACAGCAATGTTCCAGTGATGGATAAAATATTGTTTAAGCCATTTTGTCTTAGTTTTGAGCCTTTTTAAAGGGAGAGAATGCAACTAAACAATTGTGAAAGTTAATCCTGAATCCTAACAGCTAAATCTTCATTTAAAATTATACATACAATTTTGTAGCTCCACTAGATAATTTGAACCACAAAGTCAAAACAAAATTTATAATTAAAAGCTTCTCAGAGGCTAAGCTCTATTAAGGTAAGTTATATGACATTCTTTAACTAGAAAATGATGTCCTGCTTAGAAAGCAGATGGAGAAATATTAATTCAACTTTTCATACATTCTCAAATTTTTCTTGTTGTTTGGAGTATGATACACACTGCATGCATTCTTTAATTCATTTGTATATTCACTCATTCCAGACAAGCATTTTTAAGATTATTCACTTTATTGGTGTTTGGGCAGTAAAAACCATCAGTATATAATATACTTGTTCTACCTCAGCCTAAAAATGGATGTCTCTGTTCAAATGTCAACTTTCCGAACCAAATGAAACCAAATGAGAGAAACAGCAATTATGTTTAGCAGTTCGATAAATGGGAGTGAAAATGAATACTGGCTGATTTTCTAGTAGCTTTTTGTTTGGCTGGCTGGTTTTTGTTTTTATTTTCAATTGTACTTTTTTGTTTCAGTTCTTCTCACAGTCCCACAAAAACTTTCAAACTGAAATGTGCGCCATGGTGCTTTCCATCTGTTAGATTTTGTTACTAATCAAATGAACTATAGGCAATTGACTTGTGTCTAAAGGGTTGCTTTACGAAGTTTTTGGTTCACTGGCACTTTTAATTTTACTATCAATTATAGTATGTCCCAACAACTAAAGGACGAATAGACTAGGTCTGTCAAAGAACTAAAGGAACCAAAGGAAGAGTCATCTCTGGTCGAGAAGGATCTATGGTGGTAAGACTTCACTTTTATTCTTCAACCTGCTATGATACCAGCCTTCTGTTTATCACCTCTGCTGCTGCTGCTGCTGAGTCACTTCAGTCATGTCCGACTCTGTGCGACCCCATAGACGGCAACCCACCAGGCTCCCCCGTCCCTGGGATTCTCCAGGCAAGAACACTGGAGTGGGTTGCCATTTCCTTCTCCAATGCATGAAAGCGAAAAGAGAAAGTGAAGTTGCTCAGTCGTGTCTGACTCTTAGCGACCCCATGGACTGTAGTCCACCAGGCTCCTCCGTCCATGGGATTTTTCCAGGCAAGAGTACTGGAGTGGGATATCATTGCCTTCTCCACTAAACTCCTTCAAAAGTTCCTCCTTACCTTACTTATGAATACTGAAGCTTCTTGGAGCCTTTAAGTGGGTCCCTCTGCTCTCTCTCTGCCTAAATTTTCTCAGGCAGTCTGATACTGTAAATGTTATCCTCACTACTGTATAGATGACACCTACATTCACAGAACACAATGATGACTATGAGAAGAATCCTCTTGCCAATGTAGGAGTAAGATCCCATGAAGAAGGACAAGACAGTCCACTCCAGTATCCTTGCCTGGAAAATCTCATGGATGGGGGAGCTTGGCAGGCTACAGTCCATGGGATTGAAGAGCCAGCCATGACTGAGCAGACACACGGAGCACACACCTCTAATACTTGATGAGACACTGTTTCCCGCTAAGGAATATCTTCCTGGTCAATAGCTCAGCTTGATTCTGTAAGGTTCCCGTCACTTTTGCTCAGTTGGTCTCATTCCGCTTCTAAGACTCGGACCTCTTTATTTGAAGACTTTGATCTCCTGTGAGGTTTAGCTGTTCCCCCCACTTCACCAGCCAGCAGGCTGCTGGCAGTTCACGTGGCTCTGAGTGGAAGGACGTGGTCCTTCCTGACTCTTTCCCTCACTGGATCTGGGGTAAGAGGAGACCAGGGTGACAGAGTGCTCTCCTCTGTGGCCATCTTTGCAGGGCCGTCCCCATCTCCTGTTTGCTTGGTGACTGCTTTTCCATCTCACTGTCTGCGACCTGCAGCGGCTGGGTGGTAGCACTCTCCTGGGCATCATTGGTCTCTTGTAACATAAGCCATGTCTTCCATCACCCTGCCATAATTGTTCCCATTGTATTCTTATGACATATGTGCTTCTTATTCCACATGTACAAGCATACGATCCCATCCTTTCTCTAGAACATCTCCCACCCCTGAAGGGAAATGTGAGATCGATCTAAACTCCCCACATCTCAGAAGCTGGGAACCCACAGTGGGGTGTAGGTTGTCAATATCCATGCCCCTCTGATTCGTTATGCCCATAACTGGTAGCATGTGCATGCAGCATACTAAGTTCAGTCATGTCTCACTCTTTGCAACTCCAAAGACTGTAGCCCACCGGGCTCCTCTGTCCACGGGTTTCTCCAGGTAAGAATACTAAAGTGGGTTGCCATTTCCTCCTCCAGGAGTTGGTAGCACAGAGGGCTCAAACACTGAGGAAGAGCTCATACAACCAAATCCTAAGTGTCAGGCTCCCCTCATACTTACCTCCCCTCACCCAACAAACTCTGAGGCTCATTTAGGAAGGATGAGAAAAAGAAAATGGAGATTATGTAGTCACCACATTGTCAGGTTCCACGAATCTCTGAAATCTGTTCTAATTCTGTTTCCTAGGATTCACATAAAGGAAGGCATTTCCAACTGAAAACTGTTTACAAAGCAGAAAATAGTGACTCCTACTACTACACATAAACCAGAGGCATGTATATAAATGCAAGCATCACCAAGGGCCATGTTCAAGAGCAAATGAGTAGGAGTGCTTCCTTCTCTAACATGCAGTTTTCTGGATGCTGTAGGTGATTGATTATCTGCTTTCTTCAGTTTTATTTTAATTTATGTTTGAATAGCTCAGTGCTTGTAAAAGCATGGTTCATGACAGATAAGTAAAGAAACTGAGAACTAAGAATGATTTGACATTTACATGATATTCAAGCCTATGGTCAGTGATCTCACTGAAAAAAGATGGAGCAATTTGAGTGTTTTCTTTATATTTCATTTTCTTAGTAATGCATTCCTTCTTGAAAAGTAGCAGTCTGTGGGGAAAAAAAGAGAGA
Organism: Raphicerus campestris; assembly: GCA_006410735.1. NCBI lineage: Eukaryota > Metazoa > Chordata > Mammalia > Artiodactyla > Bovidae > Raphicerus > Raphicerus campestris. The sequence continues at coordinate 55,744 of SJYW01001755.1, read as the reverse complement.
AGAAAGGAAGAAAAAAAGAGAAGGAGGAGACAAGGCAGGTAGACAGGAAGGAAGAAAGGGAAAAGAAAGCTAGCTCTTTTGGTATGTAGCATATATTCTGTAAACTGCCTGTAATTCCTTATATGAGGTGACAGGGCTTCCCAGGTGGTGTAGTGGCAAGGAATCCACCGGCCCATGAAGGGGACACAAGAGATTTGGGTTTGATCGCTGGGTCCGGAAGATCTCCTAGAGAAGGAAATGGCAACCCACTCCAGTATCCTTGCCTGGAACATTTGAGGAACCTGGTGGGCTGTAGTCCACAGTGTTGCAAAGAGCTGGACAGGACTGAACATACACACATACACACATACACAGGGGATAAAATAAGTACATAAACACCCAACTTCACCACCTTGATTCTCTTCGCTGCTAATTTACTCTCCCTCCCTCTGATGTTCTCTTTCCCACTCCATCCAACTATATGCAGCTACTCTCTTCCCCACCTACCTGTCCAATTTCCTCATCACCACACTGCCAACCGCTGCAGCTTTGCTTCAATTATGTTGCTTGAAATGCTATTTAAAGAAATGAACATAAATCATGCTTCCTAAATAAAAATGCTCTTGTGTTCTACAGCAGACCATGATCTTTAATGGATGTTTGATGCCTTAATCACTTGTGCCTAAATTCCTTTATAGTTTATCATAAAATTGCATTTCTACCTTCTCAAGTCCCACACGTCACAGGTTATAAAAGACTTCTTTCTTTAAGCTTCAGGAAAATTAATCAGTTTGCTTTAGGAAAAGCAAATAGTAAGAGACACAAGGGAAAATGTTTACATAATGACGGTGCTACACATTTTTCTCAGTGCAATCAGTTGGAAACTGTTACTTAAAAAAGAAAGATAAATAAATTGAAATCGGTCAAGTTTAGCTCAGTTTGATTATAGAGGTTCTTTCAATACATAACAAGAAAACACCCTGTTAAAGATCAACTAAGGATTGCTGTTACCTCAGTCATGTTTGGCTTTTTATCAGTGTTAGTTTGGAATTATAATTTTTTTCACATGGAGAAAATACGCCAATGTGTTTGTCCACAAGATAATAAAACAAAATTCAGAAACATTTTGGTCCTTAGATTTGAGTTTCCCATCCACTTGATTAAAGAGTTGGTTAAAATGAAAACAGNAGTTTGAAATTATTATTATTTTTCACATGGAGAAAATATGCCAATGTATTTGTCCACAAGATAATAAAACAAAATTCAGAAACATTTTGGTCCTTAGATTTGAGTTTCCCATCCACTTGATTAAAGAGTTGGTTAAAATGAAAACAGAAAATTGGAATTTTATGAATTAGGCAATTTTTAAAAATGTATGTCCAGAAATATATTACAGTAAACTAGGGCTTCCCAGGTGGCATGAGTGGTAGAGAACCCACCTGCCCATGCAGGAGACTAAGAGACCCAGGTTCCATCCCTGGGTTAGGAAGACCCCCTGGAGGAGGGCATGGCAGCCCACTCCAGAATTCTTGCCTGGAGAATCCCGTGGGCAGAGTAGCTTGGCAGGCTACAGCCCATAGGGTCGCAAAGAGGTGAACACAACTGAAGTGACTTAGCATGTGCATGAATGCCTAATACACATGAAAGATCCTAGAAATCAGGAAAGATAAAGACAGACAGCAGTACAACAGTGAAGAGATATGCAAATAGAGTGTGTGTGTGTGTGTGTGTCTGACTGGGGGATAATTTTATTTATTTTTCTAGACTATAATAGTAATAATGATAATTCCACTTATCATTTTAAACCATTTTTTCCTGTGTTACTGACTCTTCCATTCCAGGAACGTTATTTCTCCTCTCCACACTGGAGTGTAGCAACAGTAAAACAGCTAGGGATTTCACTCAGTGGTCTGACAAGCTCTCACAAATGTGTTGTTTACAGCTAAGGAACATAAATGCCTATTTACATATATCTCTGGAAAATTTTCTTTTCCCTATCTGATGGACATTAATTTGGACTTAACNAATAGAAAGTAATCCTCTCTGGATCCAGAATGAATCAGGTAAAGGTTTATGTGGGAAATATAGAAAATGATATTGGTAATAGATCACAGAAGACTTAAATCCCAGGCAAGATGACTTTAGCATTCTCGTATACACAATTAGGAGATATTGAGAACTTTTGAGCAGGCAAGTGACATGATTAGATAGGTATGTGTTTTGGTGTGATTCAGTTGACATATATATGAATGAATGAATGAATGAATGAATGAAGTGTGTTTGAATGATTGCAAAGACATCTGAAAGACTTGCTTGATTAAACTGACACACATCGCATGTATTAATTGTTGTTCCTTCTGTCAAAGAACGTTCAGTCTCTAGATCATCAATTTCTTCCACATCCTAATTTCTGCTGAACTGTCACCTCTTCAGAGAGAATTTTCCTGACTCTTTCTCTGAGACATTCCTTCAGTTACCCTCCTACCTTTCTTGTTCTTCATCCTAGCACTTAACTCTGCCTTATTATATATCTAACTTGCTTAATTTCTTTCCTTACCAGAACCCAAACTTTAATAGAACAACAGCTTTGTCTATCTTGTTTACCACAGCACCTTTAACCTAAAATAAGAAACCACACATTTTTATTAAAATGAATAAATGACTTGAAGACTAAAAATACAGATCAAGGCAATAGTGTCACTGACAGAAAACAAGACACCAAACACATTTATTATACCAGAAAGTATTTGAAATACTCACACCCTGACCTCTATAAGCATTTTAGACATATAAATATATTCAAATGCATTTAAAGGGAATCTCAAAATTTAACAACACCTAACTTTCAAAACTATCTCTAGTCAGTCTTACATATTTTCATTTTAGCTTACCAGTCCCTGGATTATTTAATTCCCTGGTCCCAAAGTTAATCTGACACCCTCACCTTTGTTTGACTTTCATCCTGACTCTTAGCTGGAATTTAGATTTTAAAGGGCATGTTGTTTCAAGTTTTGCTCCCAGAAACATCTTTCTAATCTCTAGATAATCTTCAAAGGGTAAGGGTAAATCAGGTTGAAATTAATGAACTGTAAGTCTTCAGATTCAAGGTAGTACATAGAGATGTTGGTATCATTTCCCCCCTGTCAAAAATTTAAATATTCCACCTTCATTCAGAAACTGTTTAAGGGGATTTCCTTGTCAGTCCAGTGGTTGATTCCACATTCCCAGTGCAGGGGGCCTGGGTTCATTTTCTGGTCAGAGAACTAACATCCCACATGCTGCTTGGCAGGGCCAAAAATAAATAAATGAATAAAAATTAAAAGACAACAATTGCAAAAAAAATTATTTAAATAGTACCTACTCTAATGTGGCCAACTTAGATATGAAAATGAACCTTTCAAATGCATGTCACACAAAAAACAATTCCACCCATTTAGATTTGAGGGGCAAATTCAGTTTAAAGTAAGAAGTGAAAATCCATATTAGAAACTAGAAAGTTAAACTGTGTTATACAAAGTACTCTGTATTGAAATGTACCTGTTTTTACACTATACCAAAATAAATTTAAACAGTGCATTCAAAATATGTACTTTATATTGCTTTTCACAGTTTTTATTGTCACTTTGGAAAAATTGGCAGCTTTTTTTCCCCCTAATATAGCTTAGAAGTATGACCTTGGCTATATATAATAATCAAAAATTCATGCTTACCCTAATTGCTTTGATTTATTCATGGTCTTAAATATTAAGTCAGCTCTTTGTGCTTTAAGAAAATAAGTACTAACTATTAGGTTCATAAGATNGCTTTTTTTCCCCCTAATATAGCTTAGAAGTATGACCTTGGCTATATATAATAATCAAAAATTCATGCTTACCCTAATTGCTTTGATTTATTCATGGTCTTAAATATTAAGTCAGCTCTTTGTGCTTTAAGAAAATAAGTACTAACTATTAGGTTCATAAGATTCATTTATGTTGACATAAATATAACAAAGTAATTGTTAGCCAACTCATATGTTGATTTCCTTATTGCAACTTAGGATTAGAAGCAGTAAGAACAAGAGAATTATTTAGATAAGAATATTGATTAATATGATGAAAACTTAATACAACCTCTTTTCTGTTGCTCAAACCAGTAATTATTATAGATTTGAGATTCCAGTGCTATAAACTGCCTGTGATATCTGTGAAACTTGTTAGATAAGGAGAAAACTTGATCTGAGGAAATCATCCTCTATCTCTTCCATAACTTGCAAATCCAAAACTGAGAGTTGAGAAAGAGTTTAAGCAATAAGCATAGGTTTTGAAACGTTAATTTGATTTTCTGCTATTTAAAAATACCTATGTATTAAAAAGGGTAAGAAAGCTTTTAGCCTCAATTGCATTTCTTTCTCATGAAGAGCTAAATTTTAATGAATCATTCCATTTTTAATAATTTCTTATTTTGAAGTCTTCCAAACACTTTCAGAGTAAAAAATGTTGATATGTTCTTACTTAGCTCTTTTGGTAAAATATGGACTTAAGCACCTGCTACATAACTATAGCCTTTTTTTTTTTTTCCTTTAAAAGGGAAAAGTGAAAGTGTTAGTCATTCAGTTGTGTCCAACGCTTTGGACCCCATGGACTGTTGCCCACCAGAATCCATTGTCCATGGAATTCTCCAGGCAAGAATACTGGATAAGGTAGCCATTTCTTTCTCCAGGGGATCTTCCTGACAAAGGGATCAAATGCAGGCCTCCCACATTTCAGCAGCTCTTTACCATCTGAGCCACCAGGGAAGCCCTTTTTTTTCTTTAAATTTTCCTAAATAAAATATATTTTTATCTGTACATTTTAGCATTCTGAATATAGTTTACTGTAGCCCTGCTTTTCAGTTAATGCAGTTATATAGCTATCATCTAGCTATGGTTTTTCCGGTGGTCATGTATGGATGTGAGAGTTGGACTATAAAGAAAGCTGAGCACCGAAGAATTGATGCTTTTGAACTGTGGTGTTGGAGAAGACTCTTGAGAGTCCCTTGGACTGCAAAGAGATCCAGCCAGTTCATCCTAAAGGAGATCAGTCCTGGTGGTTCATCGGAAGGACTGATGTTAAAGCTGAAACTCCAATACTTCGGCCACCTGATGCAAAGAGCTGACTCATTGGAAAAGACCATGATGCTGGGAAAGACTGAGGGCAGGAGGAGAAGGGGACGACAGAGGATGAGGTAGTTGGGTGGTATCACCAACTCGATGGACATGAGTTTGGGTAGACTCCAGGAGTTGGTGGTGGACAGGGAGTCCTGGCGTGCTGCATTTTATGGGGTCACAAAGAGTCAGACATGAATGAGAGACTGAACTGAACTGAACTGAACTGAGCTATCATTTTTCTTACTTATACCTGACTTACTGTGCTATAGGAATCAACCTGATTTAGTCACAACCTAATTTATTTGTCAGAGTTGAAAATAAAATGAGAAAGCAAATATAATTATTTTCTGTAAAAATAAAACAAACTAATCATTCATTACACTAAAATTATTAATTTTGTGTCTTTCTTCCCTGGACTATAAAATTCTTGATGACCATGTCATTTGTTTTTTAAAATTTTAAACTTTATCTCCAGGATATAGAATGACATATAAAGCTACATATTATATGCTATTTAACCAAGCCTAACAATCAAAAATTTAGAACATTGAAAGTAGTGGAAAAGTTTAATATGAAGGAAAAAAACCTAATTATTTTCAAATTAAAAAAATGTTTCAAATGCATTTATCAAAATCATTTTACTGTTGTTATCATTTATCCTATGAGCTGATATGACTTTTTATTTTACAGAAGAGGAAGCTGGGGTTTAAAGAGGTTATGAAATTTCCCCAAGTTTATAGAAACTAGTAAGTGTGTGCTGATAGATCAGGATTATATACAGAGGTCTAGTTCCAAAGGCAAAGTCTTAACTGCTACTATACTGCTTCTGCTGCTACTGCTGCTACTGCTAAGTTGCTTCAGTTGTGTCCGACTCTGTGCAACCCCATACACGGTAGCCCACCAGGCTCCCCTGTCCCTGGGATTCTCCAGGCAATAACACTGGAGTGGGTTGCCATTTCCTTCTCCAATACATGAAAGTGAAATGTTAAAGTGAAGCTGCTTAGTCGTGTCCAATTCTTAGCAACCCCATGGACTGCAGCCCACCAACTCCTCTGTCCATGGGATTTTCCAGGCAAGAGTACTGGAGTGGGGTGCCATTGCCTTCTCCGTCTACTGTTACATAGATGAGTAACTAAAACAGAGATGATCTTGGTCCAGTGTATAGAATGGGAAACAACTAAGTGCCTCTAAATATATTAATACCAAATCAACTTTTTTTCTTTACTCCTATGTGTAGGCAGATTTCTTTTTTTGTTTATGATCTATTTTTCTAACTAAACTCCTCGAGAGTAAAACTTGGATGTCTTTTTAACCACTACATGTTATATCAGGAAGTAGATGAAACACTATTATTGGTCTTAATTATTTTGGATTGCTGTTAAAAAGTACCACAACAGCAATTTCTTTTTCACAGTTTGGGAATCTGGCCAGTCCAAAATCACGGCACAGCATGGCTGTGGTTCACTGCTACAGTCTTTGGACTTCTCATTGGCTCCTGACATAATGGAAAGGCTGAGGAGCTCTGAGGAGTCTCTTTCATATGGGCACTAATCCCAATTATGAGGGTTTGACCCTCATGACCTAATCACCAATACGGGCCATTACCTAGAGGATTATATTTAAACATATGGATTTTGGAAAGTAACATTCAATCTATGGCAGTATTGAACTGGAGTTGTACCTAGGAAAAGTGCAATGAATCTTTATTTAATTAATGAATGTGTGGTAATTCAAGGAATGAATGTCACTAATGAGGAAGTTCACTGCTGAGTTGAGACTGAAATATTATTACAATAACACTTCTCACTACTTGCCCAAGATGAAGGGTGATATTATATAGTTAGAATAGAGGACCAATACAAAAAAAATGTATAGTTTGAATATCTGCAATACTTTAAAAAGCAAACAGATGCTAGTAGCTAAGTTCTCTGTCAAGGAGTAAAGAAATCAAATAATCCAGATTCAAAGGAGAATTCAAACATGTATTAGTTGTGTGATGTGTATTGAATCACTTAATCCCATCTCTAAGAGACAATAATAATAGTCTCTGATTTATATTTGTTGTGAGATGAATATATTACTGGAGATTCCAGATGGCTCAGCCAGTTAGGAATCCACGTGCAATTCAGGGCAGACACAGGAGCCAGGACTTGGGTGTGATCCCTAGGTCAGCAAGATCCCCTGGAGGAGGAAATAGCAACCCCTCCAGTATTCTTGCATGAAAAACCCCATTGGCAGAGGAGGCTTGCAGACTAAGTACAAAAGGTGGCAAAAAGTCAGACAGGACTGAGTGACTAAGCATGCACCCATGAATATGTTACCAGACAATAAAGCCTTAACTCAGTACTTAGCATGTAATAATAATTTAAAGGAACTGTTGTCATTGTTTTAGGGTAATAGCTTTCAATTATGTTTAGTTACTTTATAAAACTTTATTTCAGAAACAAAGTTAATTCATATATTCAGTAAAATGCTTTTTACCTCCTTTACAGATAAAAGAAGTTTTTAATTATTTCTAAGAGACTGATTTTCACTTTTTGATTAATTCTTCATATTGCACAATACTAAATAAATGTAAACCATTTCATTTATAAATTTAATTTTAGTAATATTAATGTATATGAATAATTGTANAAAGAATTGATGCTTTTGAACTGTGGTGTTGGAGAAGACTCTTGAGAGTCCCTTGGACTGCAAAGAGATCCAGCCAGTTCATCCTAAAGGAGATCAGTCCTGGTGGTTCATCGGAAGGACTGATGTTAAAGCTGAAACTCCAATACTTCGGCCACCTGATGCAAAGAGCTGACTCATTGGAAAAGACCATGATGCTGGGAAAGACTGAGGGCAGGAGGAGAAGGGGACGACAGAGGATGAGGTAGTTGGGTGGTATCACCAACTCAATGGACATGAGTTTGGGTAGACTCCAGGAGTTGGTGGTGGACAGGGAGTCCTGGCGTGCTGCATTTTATGGGGTCACAAAGAGTCAGACATGAATGAGAGACTGAACTGAACTGAACTGAACTGAGCTATCATTTTTCTTACTTATACCTGACTTACTGTGCTATAGGAATCAACCTGATTTAGTCACAACCTAATTTATTTGTCAGAGTTGAAAACAAAATGAGAAAGCAAATATAATTATTTTCTGTAAAAATAAAACAAACTAATCATTCATTACACTAAAATTATTAATTTTGTGTCTTTCTTCCCTGGACTATAAAATTCTTGATGACCATGTCATTTGTTTTTTAAAATTTTAAACTTTATCTCCAGGATATAGAATGACATATAAAGCTACATATTATATGCTATTTAACCAAGCCTAACAATCAAAAATTTAGAACATTGAAAGTAGTGGAAAAGTTTAATATGAAGGAAAAAAACCTAATTATTTTCAAATTAAAAAAATGTTTCAAATGCATTTATCAAAATCATTTTACTGTTGTTATCATTTATCCTATGAGCTGATATGACTTTTTATTTTACAGAAGAGGAAGCTGGGGTTTAAAGAGGTTATGAAATTTCCCCAAGTTTATAGAAACTAGTAAGTGTGTGCTGATAGATCAGGATTATATACAGAGGTCTAGTTCCAAAGGCAAAGTCTTAACTGCTACTATACTGCTTCTGCTGCTACTGCTGCTACTGCTAAGTTGCTTCAGTTGTGTCCGACTCTGTGCAACCCCATACACGGTNACGACAGAGGATGAGGTAGTTGGGTGGTATCACCAACTCAATGGACATGAGTTTGGGTAGACTCCAGGAGTTGGTGGTGGACAGGGAGTCCTGGCGTGCTGCATTTTATGGGGTCACAAAGAGTCAGACATGAATGAGAGACTGAACTGAACTGAACTGAACTGAGCTATCATTTTTCTTACTTATACCTGACTTACTGTGCTATAGGAATCAACCTGATTTAGTCACAACCTAATTTATTTGTCAGAGTTGAAAATAAAATGAGAAAGCAAATATAATTATTTTCTGTAAAAATAAAACAAACTAATCATTCATTACACTAAAATTATTAATTTTGTGTCTTTCTTCCCTGGACTATAAAATTCTTGATGACCATGTCATTTGTTTTTTAAAACTTTAAACTTTATCTCCAGGATATAGAATGACATATAAAGCTACATATTATATGCTATTTAACCAAGCCTAACAATCAAAAATTTAGAATATTGAAAGTAGTGGAAAAGTTTAATATGAAGGAAAAAAACCTAATTATTTTCAAATTAAAAAAATGTTTCAAATGCATTTATCAAAATCATTTTACTGTTGTTATCATTTATCCTATGAGCTGATATGACTTTTTATTTTACAGAAGAGGAAGCTGGGGTTTAAAGAGGTTATGAAATTTCCCCAAGTTTATAGAAACTAGTAAGTGTGTGCTGATAGATCAGGATTATATACAGAGGTCTAGTTCCAAAGGCAAAGTCTTAACTGCTACTATACTGCTTCTGCTGCTACTGCTGCTACTGCTAAGTTGCTTCAGTTGTGTCCGACTCTGTGCAACCCCATACACGGTAGCCCACCAGGCTCCCCTGTCCCTGGGATTCTCCAGGCAATAACACTGGAGTGGGTTGCCATTTCCTTCTCCAATACATGAAAGTAAAATGTTAAAGTGAAACTGCTTAGTCGTGTCCAACTCTTAGCAACCCCATGGACTGCAGCCCACCAACTCCTCTGTCCATGGGATTTTCCAGGCAAGAATACTGGAGTGGGGTGCCATTGCCTTCTCCGTCTACTGTTACATAGATGAGTAACTAAAACAGAGATGATCTTGGTCCAGTGTATAGAATGGGAAACAACTAAGTGCCTCTAAATATATTAATACTAAATCAACTTTTTTTCTTTACTCCTATGTGTAGGCAGATTTCTTTTTTTGTTTATGATCTATTTTTCTAACTAAACTCCTCGAGAGTAAAACTTGGATGTCTTTTTAACCACTACATGTTATATCAGGAAGTAGATGAAACACTATTATTGGTCTTAATTATTTTGGATTGCTGTTAAAAAGTACCACAACAGCAATTTCTTTTTCACAGTTTGGGAATCTGGCCAGTCCAAAATCACGGCACAGCATGGCTGTGGTTCACTGCTACAGTCTTTGGACTTCTCATTGGCTCCTGACATAATGGAAAGGCTGAGGAGCTCTGAGGAGTCTCTTTCATATGGGCACTAATCCCAATTATGAGGGTTTGACCCTCATGACCTAATCACCAATACGGGCCATTACCTAGAGGATTATATTTCAACATATGGATTTTGGAAAGTAACATTCAATCTATAGCAGTATTGAACTGGAGTTGTACCTAGGAAAAGTGCAATGAATCTTTACTTAATTAATGAATGTGTGGTAATTCAAGGAATGAATGTCACTAATGAGGAAGTTCACTGCTGAGTTGAGACTGAAATATTATTACAATAATACTTCTCACTACTTGCCCAAGATGAAGGGTGATATTATATAGTTAGAATAGAGGACCAATACAAAAAAAAATGTATAGTTTCAATATCTGCAATACTTTAAAAAGCAAACAGATGCTAGTAGCTAAGTTCTCTGTCAAGGAGTAAAGAAATCAAATAATCCAGATTCAAAGGAGAATTCAAACATGTATTAGTTGTGTGATGTGTATTGAATCACTTAATCCCATCTCTAAGAGACAATAATAATAGTCTCTGATTTATATTTGTTGTGAGATGAATATATTACTGGAGATTCCAGATGGCTCAGCCAGTTAGGAATCCACGTGCAATTCAGGGCAGACACAGGAGCCAGGACTTGGGTGTGATCCCTAGGTCAGCAAGATCCCCTGGAGGAGGAAATAGCAACCCCTCCAGTATTCTTGCATGAAAAACCCCATTGGCAGAGGAGGCTTGCAGACTAAGTACAAAAGGTGGCAAAAAGTCAGACAGGACTGAGTGACTAAGCATGCACCCATGAATATGTTACCAGACAATAAAGCCTTAACTCAGTACTTAGCATGTAATAATAATTTAAAGGAACTGTTGTCATTGTTTTAGGGTAATAGCTTTCAATTATGTTTAGTTACTTTATAAAACTTTATTTCAGAAACAAAGTTAATTCATATATTCAGTAAAATGCTTTTTACCTCCTTTACAGATAAAAGAAGTTTTTAATTATTTCTAAGAGACTGATTTTCACTTTTTGATTAATTCTTCATATTGCACAATACTAAATAAATGTAAACCATTTCATTTATAAATTTAATTTTAGTAATATTAATGTATATGAATAATTGTATCAAACTTCTAATTCAAATAATACAAGATGATATTATTATAGCCAGTTTTTAGACATGTTCATTATATCCCATTTGTTAACTACTTCAGGCTTCCCCTTACCTGTGTAGAATACAGCTTTGTAAAGTTATCTAGCACAATAAGAAACAAATAAAAAGAAAGTTTGAAAGAAAAAGCAAGCAAAAATTTATTTCCTTAATCTGTTTAACATATTAGCAAAGTTTTCAAAATTATGTAAGATTAATTCTTACTGAAGTAAACATACATAGCTTATTTCAAGTAGAAAAAAATCAGTTGTATTAGTGAGTTGATTATATTTGTTCACTGTATAGTTTTATTGGATAATAAAGAAGAAAAATCACTGATATAATTTCTGAATCAATATTTATTTTCTATCTCATTTAAAACTTTCAGATTTCAAAATAGTTTTATTAATTTTTATACAATTTTTATAATAATTTTTAATATATTTTAAGTGTGTTCAAGCTTATTAACAAGAGAAAGTTAAACTATACTAATTCATCACCACTGGCACAGATGGTCCTTTACTGACATTTATGTGGAACTTATCAATGGCACAATGAATGTTTCAAAAGATTCAATAGTTTTTCAAATCTTAGCAAGTATTTATCATTGGAAAGATTTTTCTTATCAAACACTTTTGATAATTTTATTTTCTCTATGATCTCAATGTTCATGGGGTTCTCAAGGCAAGAATACTTACGTGGTTTGCCATTCCCTTCTCCAGTGGACCGTGTTTTGTCAAAACTCTCCACCATGGCTTGTCCATCTTGGGTGGCTTGCCATGGCATGGCTCATAATTTCATTGAGTTAGATAAGTCTGTGGTCCATATGATCAGTTTGATTAGTTTTCTGTGACTGTGGTTTTCATTCTGTCTGCCAATCCTAAAGGAAAAGGATAAGAGGCTCATGGAAGCTTCCTGATGAAAGAGACTAACTGTGGGGAAAACTGGGTCTTGTTCTAATGGGTGGGGCCATGCTCAGTAAATCTTTAATACANGAATATCTGCAATACTTTAAAAAGCAAACAGATGCTAGTAGCTAAGTTCTCTGTCAAGGAGTAAAGAAATCAAATAATCCAGATTCAAAGGAGAATTCAAACATGTATTAGTTGTGTGATGTGTATTGAATCACTTAATCCCATCTCTAAGAGACAATAATAATAGTCTCTGATTTATATTTGTTGTGAGATGAATATATTACTGGAGATTCCAGATGGCTCAGCCAGTTAGGAATCCACGTGCAATTCAGGGCAGACACAGGAGCCAGGACTTGGGTGTGATCCCTAGGTCAGCAAGATCCCCTGGAGGAGGAAATAGCAACCCCTCCAGTATTCTTGCATGAAAAACCCCATTGGCAGAGGAGGCTTGCAGACTAAGTACAAAAGGTGGCAAAAAGTCAGACAGGACTGAGTGACTAAGCATGCACCCATGAATATGTTACCAGACAATAAAGCCTTAACTCAGTACTTAGCATGTAATAATAATTTAAAGGAACTGTTGTCATTGTTTTAGGGTAATAGCTTTCAATTATGTTTAGTTACTTTATAAAACTTTATTTCAGAAACAAAGTTAATTCATATATTCAGTAAAATGCTTTTTACCTCCTTTACAGATAAAAGAAGTTTTTAATTATTTCTAAGAGACTGATTTTCACTTTTTGATTAATTCTTCATATTGCACAATACTAAATAAATGTAAACCATTTCATTTATAAATTTAATTTTAGTAATATTAATGTATATGAATAATTATATCAAACTTCTAATTCAAATAATACAAGATGATATTATTATAGCCAGTTTTTAGACATGTTCATTATATCCCATTTGTTAACTACTTCAGGCTTCCCCTTACCTGTGTAGAATACAGCTTTGTAAAGTTATCTAGCACAATAAGAAACAAATAAAAAGAAAGTTTGAAAGAAAAAGCAAGCAAAAATTTATTTCCTTAATCTGTTTAACATATTAGCAAAGTTTTCAAAATTATGTAAGATTAATTCTTACTGAAGTAAACATACATAGCTTATTTCAAGTAGAAAAAAATCAGTTGTATTAGTGAGTTGATTATATTTGTTCACTGTATAGTTTTATTGGATAATAAAGAAGAAAAATCACTGATATAATTTCTGAATCAATATTTATTTTCTATCTCATTTAAAACTTTCAGATTTCAAAATAGTTTTATTAATTTTTATACAATTTTTATAATAATTTTTAATATATTTTAAGTGTGTTCAAGCTTATTAACAAGAGAAAGTTAAACTATACTAATTCATCACCACTGGCACAGATGGTCCTTTACTGACATTTATGTGGAACTTATCAATGGCACAATGAATGTTTCAAAAGATTCAATAGTTTTTCAAATCTTAGCAAGTATTTATCATTGGAAAGATTTTTCTTATCAAACACTTTTGATAATTTTATTTTCTCTATGATCTCAATGTTCATGGGGTTCTCAAGGCAAGAATACTTACGTGGTTTGCCATTCCCTTCTCCAGTGGACCGTGTTTTGTCAAAACTCTCCACCATGGCTTGTCCATCTTGGGTGGCTTGCCATGGCATGGCTCATAATTTCATTGAGTTAGATAAGTCTGTGGTCCATATGATCAGTTTGATTAGTTTTCTGTGACTGTGGTTTTCATTCTGTCTGCCAATCCTAAAGGAAAAGGATAAGAGGCTCATGGAAGCTTCCTGATGAAAGAGACTAACTGTGGGGAAAACTGGGTCTTGTTCTAATGGGTGGGGCCATGCTCAGTAAATCTTTAATACAATTTTTTGTTGATGGACAGGCCTGTGTTCCCTCCCTGTTGTTTGACCTGAGACCAAACTATGGTTGAGATGATAAAGAAAATGGTGACCTACTTCAGAAGGTCCAGTGCACCCCACTGCCACACTCAGTGCCCCTGACCCTGCAGCAAGCCACCACCGACCCATGCCTCCACCAGAGACTCCTGCATCATGGCATCTGGTCCCATCACTTCATGGCAAATAGATGGGAAAACAGTGGAAACAGTGACAGACTTTATTTTGGGGGGCTCCAAAATCACTGCAGATGGTGATTGCAGCCATGAAATTAAAAGATGCTTATTCCTTAGAAGAAAATCTATGATCAACCTAGACAGCCTATTAAAAAGGAGAAGCATTACTTTGCTGACAGAGGTCCATCTAGTCAAAGCTATGGTTTTTCCAGTAGTCATGTATGGATGTGCGAGTTGGACTATAAAGAAAGCTGAGCGCCAAAGAATTGATGCTTTTGAACTGTGGTGTTGAAGACTCTTGAGAGTCCCTAGGAATGCAAGGACATCCAACCAGCCCATCCTAAAGGAAATCAGTCCTGAATGTTCTTTGGAAGGACTGATACTGAAGCTGAAACTCAATACTCATTGAAAAGACCCTGATGCTGGGAAAGATTGAAGGCGGGAGGAGAAGGGGATGACAGAGGATGAGATGGTTGGATGGCATCACCGACTCGATGGACGTGAGTCTGAACAAGCTCCAGGAGTTGATGATGGACAGGGAAGCCTGGCGTGCTGCAGTCTGTGAAGTCACAAAGAGCTGGACACAACTGAGCAACTGAACTGAACTGATGATCTCACTATAGTTCACTTGCAAGTGTAGAGGTCTTAAACCTTCTTATCAGTTCTGGTCAATAAGAGAAAAAAGAGAGCTTCAGAGACTTTTGGGTCTATGTATTTCTGCCAATCAAGGTAATCCAGGAGATAAGTTTCCTTTGTTCACCACGAATTCATCATACTTTTCATAGCTGGATCTCAACCGAAGCAACATAGATTTGATCTTTAAATCTTAGCTAGGTTGCTTTTGAGCCTATCTCCCACAGACACTTCCATTGCCCTTTTTCCATAATTTGGTTTTAATTTATCTTTAAACTATAACCAGTCAACATTAACACAAGAAGCCATGGATGTGAAAATCAAGTGTTGTGCTTTATCAGGCCTGTAATCATATACATCTATTCAATATCATTCTATTAACTTTGAAGCAAAAATACAATTTGATTTTGTTGATTTAACAACAGAACAAATTCGCAGAATTAGTTATTTCTTGTTATAATAACTTTATCTGCCTTGGGATTTTGAGACTGTGGTAGCTTTACAGGCAGAAAATGCAGAGCCATTAATGAGGTCAAAATACAGAAGTGGTTTAGGTACAATATTCAGCTATTCTTATGATTTCACAAAACATTTTTATTGATGTATTTCTTTCTTTTTCTCCTTCAGTGACACTGGATGGATTCTAAAACTTCACTGAAAGTTAATTCAAGGAGGTTTACTGAACAATAAAAACTCAAATCCTTAAGGACCATTTTTTTCCTAATTATTGTTTCTTTTAAACTGATATAAACCTACCTGACCCTCCAGTAATTTTTTACTTCTAAACAACTGAAATTAATGAACCACAAATTACACTGGGGAAGAGAATTGGCTTTTTACAAGCAGCTGGAATGTGTTGAATGTGGTGAGAGAACGTTAACAAGTCTGTCACTTAGCCTGCAAGGTATTTGGCCTTTTATGTGTTCTCTTTGCTTGCTCAATATATCAGATGAATTCCCTTCATTTTGTTTAGTATATTTCTAATAATAACAATAACCAACTATCTCTTTTCTCAGTCTATAATTGGTCTTTCATGACAGTCTGCTCAGAAGTTGCAGAGACATAAGCACAAACTTTTCAGACTCACAGTATAATTGTCCTAATTCTCGATTCTCACTCCAGTAATCTTTGAGGAGGAGATAAGCTATTTATTCATATTTTTTAACCAGTTTTTGCTCATAACTGATCTTCATTTGAACCAAAGTTCTCACCAAACCATTTGACAAACATCAAGTGCAGACAGATATTACAGTGTTTCCCCAAACTGTAAAAGGCATATTACTGATAACTCTTTCTTAATATCTAATAGGAGTATCCATTCATTAGTGATATGGTAAACTATTAGCATTTACAGCCTTTCATAATCTTAAACACAATTTTTACAAGGGCAAAGAGAACAAAATCTATCTATTGATGCTATCCACTACTTAACCAAATGGCTTTCCAGTCTTGGTAAACCTGAGAGCCTAAATTCAAAACAAATGTAAACCAAGAAGATAGCTTAGCACCAGAAAAGAAAGAAAGGAAAGGAAAGAAACATTAGTAAAATGAAAGAGAAACTTCATTTTAAAGTGTTTAACTTTTCAGGGCTCAATAATTCAAAACAAACAATAATTATCATTCTATAATTTATCATGAGCAAGCACATAAAAAATGTGTTGTCCTATTTTTGAAGAATTATAATTTGAAGTATCAAGATTACTTTTTTCTTTATCATATTTTACCATATAATACCATATACCATATTATAATTTTTTTTTACCATGGATAAACATAACTTTAAGGACAATTGTGATTATTAACTTTTATTAAGGTCACATAATGATTAAAAGGGCTTCCCTGGTGGCTCAGATGGTAAAGAATCGACCTGCAATGCAAGAGACCTAGGTTCAGTCCCTGGATTGGGAAGATCCCCTGGAGAAGGGAATGGCTACCCACTCCAGTATTCTGACTTGGAGAATTCCATGTACAGAAAAGCCTGGAAGGCAAA
>SJYW01001755.1:23803-38056 GCA_006410735.1 Raphicerus campestris | reverse complement strand
AATAACCAACTATCTCTTTTCTCAGTCTATAATTGGTCTTTCATGACAGTCTGCTCAGAAGTTGCAGAGACATAAGCACAAACTTTTCAGACTCACAGTATAATTGTCCTAATTCTCGATTCTCACTCCAGTAATCTTTGAGGAGGAGATAAGCTATTTATTCATATTTTTTAACCAGTTTTTGCTCATAACTGATCTTCATTTGAACCAAAGTTCTCACCAAACCATTTGACAAACATCAAGTGCAGACAGATATTACAGTGTTTCCCCAAACTGTAAAAGGCATATTACTGATAACTCTTTCTTAATATCTAATAGGAGTATCCATTCATTAGTGATATGGTAAACTATTAGCATTTACAGCCTTTCATAATCTTAAACACAATTTTTACAAGGGCAAAGAGAACAAAATCTATCTATTGATGCTATCCACTACTTAACCAAATGGCTTTCCAGTCTTGGTAAACCTGAGAGCGTAAATTCAAAACAAATGTAAACCAAGAAGATAGCTTAGCACCAGAAAAGAAAGAAAGGAAAGGAAAGAAACATTAGTAAAATGAAAGAGAAACTTCATTTTAAAGTGTTTAACTTTTCAGGGCTCAATAATTCAAAACAAACAATAATTGTCATTCTATAATTTATCATGAGCAAGCACATAAAAAATGTGTTGTCCTATTTTTGAAGAATTATAATTTGAAGTATCAAGATTACTTTTTTCTTTATCATATTTTACCATATAATACCATATACCATATTATAATTTTTTTTTACCATTGATAAACATAACTTTAAGGACAATTGTGATTATTAACTTTTATTAAGGTCACATAATGATTAAAAGGGCTTCCCTGGTGGCTCAGATGGTAAAGAATCAACCTGCAATGCAAGAGACCTAGGTTCAGTCCCTGGATTGGGACGATCCCCTGGAGAAGGGAATGGCTACCCACTCCAGTATTCTGACTTGGAGAATTCCATGTACAGAAAAGCCTGGAAGGCAAATGGGGTTGCAAAGAGTTGGACACCACTGAGCAGCTTTCACTTTCAATGACTAAAGATAATAATAAGAATTAAAAAAAAAAAAAAAAGAAACATAAGGTAATTGTGAGGCAACCTGGTTTCAAGTTTCTAAATATCCAATTCATTGTTCTTTATTATAACACCCAGAGAATTCCACTTTTAATCCTTAATGAATCAATTGGAGTAATTATACAGACAATAATAATTGTTGGCCAAATGGATACTTATGATTATTGTTAAGGCTCAGAGATGTGTGCTATATATAGTAAGAAAGACTTTAGAAAAGAAGTTTTTTCTTTTTCTTTACTATAAAGTATTCCATTAGTAAATAGAACAGAGAACAGTAAAATAAAATACAGATACTAAATACTTCTATAAAGAATCCTTTACTTACTGTGTATTCTTCTACCAATATTTTGAGTACACCACTTATTGTAATAAAGGAATTTAAAGCATTCTATAGAAATATGCTTGTCTTCAATGAAGACATTAAAAATAATTGCCAGAAAGAGCAATACTATTGCTGAGCTTAAAACTTAGTAATAATATATTTTTTTAAAATTTGATGTTGCTCAGAGTGATCAAGTATCCCATTTGCCTATGATTTTAGCTACATAATTCATGGCATATGAAATTTCAATTAGTAAGTCAGAAATTACTTTCATAAATGTAAACAAATATTTCCTTTTCTGCCCCTTTCTTCTGCAAGTAGACAATAAGTTATCCAAAAAGAAGTTATTCTCAAAATAAGATGTTCATATGATAATATATCACATAGTTAAACTGAAGGAGAAAACCTAGGATTTCACAAATCACAAATTCAGAAATCACGAATTTCAGAAATCATTAATTCAGAAATGTTTTTGAATTTTTACATTCTCAAAATGGTTAACAGTGATTTTTCTCACAGGTTAGAAAATTCTTGCTTCCCTGGCAGCTCCGATGATATAGAATCTGCCTGCAATACAGGACACCTGGGTTTGATCCCTGTGTTGGGCACTTGCCTGGTGGTTCAGATGGTAAAGCATCTGCCTACAAAGTGGGAGACCCAGGTTCAATCCTTGGGTTGGGAAGATCCTCTGGAGAAGGAAATGGCAACCCACTCCAGTACTCTTGCCCAGAAAATCCCATGGACAGAGGAGCCTGTAGGCTATAGTCCATGGGGTCACAAAAAGTAGGACACAACTGAGTGACTTCACTTCACTTCCTATAGGGGGGCATGGCAATCCACTCCAGTATTCTTGCCTGGAGAATCCCCATGAACAGAGGAGCCTGGCGTACTGCAGTGCATGGAATCACAAAGAACTGGATACTTAGGAATTTACTATCTCATAGTGAGATTGAAATTAAAAACAGCAAATGTGAAAAATCTTATGTTCATCTTTGGCTTTTCCCTCTCTCTTTCTTACCAATATGTCTATTGATGAAATAATGCTTGGGGGAAAAAAACACATTAAATCTCAGGAATATATACAATGTCTATTTATTGTTTCTTAGAAGCCAGTGGGATGCCTGCCTGATCCTGTTTCTTTGGGTGATTGATCTTCTACAGGTTCACACAGGTGACAGTTCAACTAGAATCTGGTATATAAGGTGACCTCAACTGGAGTACTCAGCTCTGCTGTAGATATTACTTACCTTTTAGTAAGCTAGCTTGGGCCTGTTTCCACAATGGTAACTGTGTTCCAAGAAAGAAAGTGGAAATGAGAAAGCATTTTCAAGTCTACACTTGTAGCAAGTTTGCCACTATCAAAGAAAGTGGACAAAGAAAGCTGTATGACTAACCCCAGAGTTAGTTTGGAAAAATAAACACCACCTCTTGAAGAAAGTGGCTGTGATGCCAAATTGTAAAGAGTGTAGATATTTGTGTGGATAGAGTGATGCTAGAACTTTTGCAACAATTTTCCATCAATCCATTACACTCTACATCCAGTTGGTTATCAATTCCTTCTGAATATAAAGCCATATGGTCCCTGTTGTTCTTCTTGACCTGTTTTTCATACCACTACCCTAATGTAAAATCAGGTTAACACTCACCTGAAATATAATACTGAATCATATAACCAGATTTCAGACTCCTAAGTTTTCCTCCTTCTCAATATTCCCTACATATATTTCAGATGTTTCAAGATTTTGTTTGTTTTGTTCATCTTTTCTACCATGCTTAATAACACTTGTTAGCATATAAGGTTGCAGCACACACTTTATATCTTCCACAGCTTTTGCATATGTAGTCCAATACACTGTCCACAAAATACACTAAACTGTTTTAAATTAGGAAAAAGGATGAATGAATGAAAGGAAAATAAATCACAAAATAATCTAAAATCTCAACCTCAAATATTTTCTGATGTAATTTTTTTCCTTAAGATCCCTATGAATTCATATCCCCTTTCCAAATCATCAGAAATTACTCGTGTTAATTTGTGTGTCTTATTGGATGTTACTAGATGCTGATTTAATGACATTCTTAAACTTTTTAAATATAGTTTATACTACCTCCTTTCTGCATCATCATGATCTCTTATATCTATGAAATACACTGAAGTATTTATACTAGAGGCAGTTGTATGTTTCACTTTACAACTGAGTTTATAGAAGGTATAATCCTGAGAGAATTCTTTCAGCAGTGATGAAGTAACATTAAAACAAATGCCCAGTTCTCTCTTTGATTGATTATCATAATTATTGTTCCCGATGCTCTCAGTATGTAAAATCATCCTTGAGAAATAAATTAGTCCTTTGGGAAGTTTCATCATAACTCCTTAAAGTATAGACTTCCTGCAATTATTATTTTAAGGAAACAATTGATATGAATGTGGCTTACAGGTTTTTGTGATATTTCCCAAAGGTTTCACTACATCAGCTAATTATGCATTTATTAGTATTTTGGGCTTCACAGATGACTCAAGTGGTAAAGAATCCTCCTGCTAATGCAGGAGACACAACTGACAGAGGTTCAGTCCCTGAGTTAGGAAGATCCCCTGGAGAAGGATATAGCAAACTACTCCAGTATTTCCTGCCTGGAAAACCTTGTGTACAGAGAAGCCTGTCAAGCTGTTGTCCATAGAGTCACAAAGAGCTGGACATGATTGAGCATTCACACGCTGGCACTGACTCGGTTTCCAGTTTGCTTCTGTACGCTTCCTAAGCATGGAATATTTCATAACTCCTTTAAGTATATACTTCATGCAATTATTAAGGCACCAGTTGATACCAGTATGGCTTACATATTTTTATGTTTCCCAAAGGGTTAACTGCATCAGCTAATGATGCACTTATTAGTACTTTATGATTCATTGCAGGCTTTGAATTGCATAGTTTGTGTTAGAGAATACATGGAAGATAAACTTGTCCTCAGAATACCTACATCACGGTGGTTAGATACCAGTAGTGTTAAAGTAATCTGACTTTAACACTACTAATTAGAGGCCAGTAGACTGCTTCTAATGCTTAGGTTGCCTATATAAGCAAACTGAAACTTAAGCCAGAGTCAGTTCCCATAAATGTCTCAAAGGTAAGAAGAACAATCACAAACACCCACCTAAGTTTTCCCAAGTAATGTAACTACTTAAGATAAGCCAATGCTATCTATTTACTTTGCACTGTTTCTATTTTTTCTATAAA
Organism: Raphicerus campestris; assembly: GCA_006410735.1. Lineage (NCBI taxonomy): Eukaryota > Metazoa > Chordata > Mammalia > Artiodactyla > Bovidae > Raphicerus > Raphicerus campestris. Next base: position 33,412 of record SJYW01001755.1, on the reverse strand, counting down.
AACCTCATTTCCAGTTCTTTTCAGTAGAACACTTCTAATCACTTCTGGTTTGACATTGCCCAACTGGAATTGATTTTTTGCTCAAATAAATTAACAAAATTTGTAATATGCCTGTTTATCTGTTAACAGTCCAGTCACCATATAACTCACCCAAACGAGGACATTCTTGGGAGTAAAAGGAATGCTATTAATACTTATAATATAAAATATAGGACTGTTCTAGGAAAATGAGAAAAATGGTCACCACAGATATCAGCAACCCATTGTAATATGATACCCAGTTAAAATAAGATGTGTGTATTTCTAGATACTCACATCTAGAAATCCTGGAGAGAGAGCCTAAGATCTTGTAGGATTAAAGGAACTAGAAAGCCAGACAGTAGTTACAGTACAGACAGATTCCACCCAACAATTGTTGCAATAGAGGAAGAGAGATCTCCGTGTAGAACTGGGCTCAATTCTGAATATGGTAATGACAGGCAATGTGTTTTATAGTCAAAGGATAGGATGATGGTTCAATAAATAGGAAATTACTAAGCAGAAACGTCAAACAAGGGTAGAAGAATTACTGCTAAACTGACTTAACAGGATTCTTGGAGAAGAGAGGCCAGAGTGATTAGATGCCAGAGGTGGAAGACGAAGATTTGATCAGATATTGAGAGGGATAAGATACCAAGAGTGGATTATTCTCTCTAAACTTACCTATGCAGGATTCTTGCTCAAATTGGGCTAGGTAGGTCAACAGATTTAAGGGACAAAGATGTTGAGGTCTAATTGAGAAAAGGGTTCAGAGGAATCTTCTAAAATGTGAGCAAAGAGAGAATCTTGATCAGTACAAACTTTCTGACATCCTCAGAAAGGCTTCGGTGATAGATCTTGGAGACTAGAATATGGGCATACAACAAAGAGGAGGAATGAGATATTCAGGGTTTCAGTGTAAGTGACTAGTTACAATTTCTTCCTAGTTTTCTTTCCTCCTTCCTTTCTTCCTTTCTCTTTCCTTCTTTCCCTTCCTTCATCCTTTCTTCCTTCCCTCATTCCATCTTTCATTTGTTTCTTCCAATATTATTCACTGAACAGGCTATGAGGCATATAATAATAACCAATATACAGTTAGCTCCTATCTTCAAGAAATTCACATTTGGTTGGGTTTAAAATTACACAGTTGAAATGTACTTATTTTTAAAATTACGTTTATAAAGAAATGCAAAATAATACTAAGTCTGATAGGAACCTAAACTCTTAGTCCCAGGAGAGATTTATTCAGGAAACTATTCTCATGAGAAAGTAATGTTGGCATTGTTATTGGTCAGATAATTAGAATTCAAAGACCTAAAACAAGGGGGAAAAGACTTTTAGCCAAAGGTCTCAGACAAAGCTACTGATATGAAATACAAGTTAAACATTAAAAAAAATGATCAAAATGAATAGGAATGACAGACAAGAGAATATTTAGAAATGAGAAGATGGTGGGAGGATGCAGGTCATTGAAAGCAATTTTGACTGTTTTAAGAATATTAATTTGATACCACCATCATAGTAAATTAGGGTAAGTAGACAATTGCACTCATCTCACACGCTAGTAAAGTAATGCTCAAAATTCACCAAGCCAGGCTTCAGCAATACGTGAACCATGAACTTCCAGATGTTCAAGCTGNGAGAATAATCAAGAGAAACTGTCCTTAATGAAACTATTTCTTAGGAATAAATATGATCAAAAAATGATCACCACATTTATTTTTTGTGGTACACTCAACTTTAGCATACATCCATTGACTATTGATTAAAAAGGTATATATATATATATTTAGCATTGGCAAGGGCTAGTTTTTGTGCTTCTTGCTGCGGATGTAGAGAGAAAAGTTTGATGTTCTCTTAGAGCTCCCAGTCTGTCACGGCATTGGGTATTAAACCAATTCAAACCTTCCTAAAGATTTAATTACCTTTATGATATGTGTTGAGGAGGGTATGGCAACCCACTCCAGTATTCTTGCCTGGAGAATCCCTTGGACAGAGGAACCTGATGAGCTATAGTCNATTGGGTATTAAACCAATCCAAACCTTCCTAAAGATTTAATTACCTTTATGATATGTGTTGAGGAGGGTATGGCAACCCACTCCAGTATTCTTGCCTGGAGAATCCCTTGGACAGAGGAACCTGATGAGCTATAGTCCACTGGGTCGCAAAAAGTTGGACAGCACTGAAGCGACTTAACATGCACACACACATGATATGTGTCAGGAGCCTCACATAGAAGACACTATAAAAATGTGCAAAAGGGAAATTTGACAGATCTATGGATTCAGAGAAAGATCTCTCTTAAAAAGTCACATTTAAACTGAGATTTGATGAATAATAGTCATTTAGGAAAAGAGAAAAGGGAGATTGAGTATTTAGGAATGGAAACAGAAGACGTCAAAACCCTCTTCTTCCATCCATCAGGAAGAAACACAACATGTTAAAAGTATAACAATTACTTTAAGAACTGGTCTAACTTGTACAAGAAGATTTTTATAATAGTGGTACATGCATATTGCAATAATATGTAACATTCATTTTTGAATTAACTGTATTAAAAGAATATCTTGATAGAAACATATTTCCTATACAAACACATATTCAATTGTAGACAATAAATATGCATTAATTTAGAATTCCAGTGCTAATTACAAGCAGTATGGCTCATAAATATGTCTAGTATTAAAATAAGAAAGAAAAAAAAATGCAACACTTACTCTCTGCTTCCATGTGTACATGGAATGTCATTTAAGAGAGTAGAATGAACGCTTGACAGAAAGTTAAAAAATGAAGAATCTAGTTGCAGTGTTTCTATGGCCAGACTGAACCTCAGTTTCCTATCTTTTAATGACATTGTGAAGGTCAAGTTTGATAATGTTACTCATTTTGAAAGCCAGTATAAACTATAAAAATGCAGTGTTTTATCATTATTATTTTTTCCTGAGCACTCCACACACATTTGGGCTTTTCTTATCTTTGATCAAATATGTTCCCTTTATTGGAATGTTTTCAACCTGTTCTTTTCTTTTCCTCCCCAAAGGCCAAATTCAAATCCCATCACTTTTTTGAGGCTTGTTCCCACTAGAAAAGAGGTTATTTATTTCTCCTCCCACCTCTAATCTTCTTTAGCACTTATGAGTTATCTGATGACTGGCATTTATTGACTTGTATAGTTATTTTAATGTGCATTTCAAAGGCATAACATTTTGATGTTGAAAGGGAAATTAAAGTTCATTTGGTCTTCCAGATCTCAGAGGTTGGGCTATTCCTGTGAATGACTTCAACCCACTTGTCAAATCAATTTTGCTTGAACAACTCCACTGACAGATAGTTTGTTATCTTTTGATTAAGTATATTTTACTTCTTGACATCTCCAAGAGAAAGTTATTCTATAAATTTAGAATAAATATGCCAACTTGCTTTCATACCTAGCAACTATTTCCTGATATTTTTAACATCTCCTCCTTTTGTCTCGGCAAAGTCAGCTTTTAAGTATCTTAGTTGTATCCATCACTGTTTTCGGAAGCTGCTGCTACTGCTATTGCTAAGTCACTTCAGTCGTGTCTGACTCTGTGAGACCCCATAGATGGCAGCCCACCAGGCTCTCCCATCCCTGGGATTCTCTAGGCAAGAACACTGGAGTGAGTTGCCATTTCCTTCTCCAATGCATGAAAGTGAAAAGTGAAAGTGAAGTCGTTCAGTCGTGTCCAACTCTTAGCGACCCCATGGACAGCAGCCCACCAGGCTCCTCCGTCCATGGGATTTTCCAGGCAAGAGTATTGGAGTATTAATGTGTGTGTGTGTGTGTGTATATATATACATGTGTGTGATGAATATATATATATATATATATATATATATATATACATCTTAAAATGAAGCATTCAGAACTAATTTATATTTCAACTATAATAAAGTACCTACCTTTTATTTCAAATATTATAATTCTGACATTACAGCATAAAATCTCATTATACTTTTGGTAGTTATNTGTGTGATGAATATATATATATATATATATATATACATCTTAAAATGAAGCATTCAGAACTAATTTATATTTCAACTATAATAAAGTACCTACCTTTTATTTCAAATATTATAATTCTGACATTACAGCATAAAATCTCATTATACTTTTGGTAGTTATGTCAAGTTGAGCTTACTTTATCTTCAGTCCCCATGTCTCATTCACGTGTGATTCTGCTAAATCATGTATACTCATCATAGATTACTGCAATACATTTTTAAAATACAATTTCAAGGAAACGAAAATATGCTGTTAGTTCTGATAGTAGACACTAGATAGTAAAGTGGCAAACTAAAAGAGAATATATATATATATTTATATAAAATCTTCTTAAGAATATGTCAGTCATCATAAAATGAGAAACCTACTTGCTTTCTCAACTAACTCTGTCATATAGTAAAATTCATAGCAAATAGTTACTCATTGAACTTCCAAGAAAGATATCATCATGATGATTTGCTTAAGTACTTTTTGTTCATATATGCATATGTACACATGTGTGAGGCTATTTGCATTTTCATTGCTAAGTTAATAGAATTATGGACTAAATAATGATGTACTTAAGAATATCTTTAAGTCACTAAGGACTTCCCTGGCAGTCCAGGGACTAAGATTTCGCCCTTTTTTTTTTTTTTTTTTAAATGCATTGTTCTCCTAAGAAGGCCTTCTTATCTCTCCTTGCTATTCTTTGGAACTCTGTATTCAGTTGAGTATATCTTTCCTTTTCTCTTTTGTCTTTTGCTTCTTTTCTCTTCTTAGCTATTTGTAAAGCCTCCTTAGACAACCACTTTGTCTTCTTGCATTTCTTTCTCTTGGGGATAATTTGCTCACCACCTTTTGTACAGTTACAAATTCCATCTTTAGTTCTTCAGGCACTATGTCTACCAGATTTAATCCTTTGAATTATTCATTATCTATTCGTCATCTCCAAGGTATAATCATAAGGGATTTGATTTAGGTCATACCTGAATGACCTAGTGGTTTTCCCTACTTTCTTCACTTTAGTCTAAATTTTGCAATGAGTAAATGATGATCTGAGTCATAGTCAGCTTTCAGTCTTGTTTTTTTCCTGACTGTATTAGAGCTTCTCCAGCCCCAGCTGCAGAGAATATAATCCATCTCATCTTGGTATTGATCATCTAGTAATGTTCTTGTATAGTCATCTCTCTCTCTCTCTCTCTCTCTCTCTCTTTTTTTTTTTTTTTAATGTTGTTGAAAGAGGGTATTTGCTATGAGCAGTGCATTCTCTTGGCAAAACTCTGTTAGCCTTTGCCCTGATTCATTTTGTACTCCAAGGCCAAATTTCCCTGTTACTCCAGGTATCTTTTGATCCTACCTTTGCATTCCAGTTACCTAAGATGAAAAGGATTTATTTTTATTTTTTATTTTGTTTTTGGTGTTAGTTCTACAAGATCTTGAGGTCTTCATTGAACCATTTATTTTAGCTTTTTCAGCATTAGTGGTTGGGTTGAATTAGATGTGGGGTGTGAGAAAACAGAGAGGTTCTAAATTTTTTGAGTAGTTGGAATGATTGAAATCAACAATTGTCTCAGTCTATTTGGATTGGACTAATAAAGCATCATGGACTAGATGACTCATAAACAACAGAAGGATATTTCCTATAGTTCAAGAGGCAAATATCTGATATCAGGCTGCCATCATGGTTTATTTCTGGTGGGAATTCCCTTCTAGGTTTCAGGCTACACACTTATTGTTGTATCTAGTGTTGGAAGTAATCTAGGTAGCTCTCTGGCCTCTTTTTATGAAGTCACTAATCCTATAGCAAACACCCTCTTCCAACAACACAAGAGAAGACTCTACACATGGACATCAATAGATGGTCAATACCAAAATCAGATTGATTATATTCTTTGTAGCCAAAGAAGGAGAAGCTCTATACAGTCAGCAAAAACAAGACTGGGAGCTGACTGTGGCTCAGATCACGAATGCCTTATTGCCAAATTCAGGTTGAAATTGAAGAAAGTAAGGAAAATCACTAGACTATTCAGGTATGACCTAAAACAAATCCCTTATGATTATACAATGAAAGTGACAAATAGATTCAAGGGATTAGAGCTGATAGAGTGCCTGAAAATTATGGGTGTAGGTTTGTGACATTGTACATAAAGCAGTGATCAAGACAATCCCCCCAAAAAAGAAATGCAAAAAGCCAAAATGGTTGTCTGAGGGGGCCTTAAAAATAGCTGTGAAAAGAAGGGAAGTGAAAGGCAAAGGAGAAAAGGAGTTCCAAAGAATAGCAAGGAGAGATAAGAAAGCCTTCCTCAGTGATCAATGCAAACAAATAAAAGGAAAACAAAGAATGGGAAAGAATAGAGATCACTTCAAGAAAATTAGAGATACTAAGGGAAGATTTCATGCAAAGATGGGCACAATAAAGGACAGAAATGGTATGGACCTAACAGAAGCAGAAGATATTAATAAGAGGTGGCAAGAATACACAGAAAAACTACACAAAAAAAATCTTCATGACTCAGATAATCATGATGGTGTGATCACTCACCTATAGCCAGACATCCTGGAATGTGAAGTCAAGTGGGCCTTAGAAAGCACCACTATGAACAAAGCAAGTGGAGGTGATGGAATTCCAGTTGAAGTATTTCAAATCCTGAAAGATGATGCTGTGAAAGTGCTGTACTCAATATGCCAGCAAATTTAGAAAGCTCAATCATGCCCACAGGACTAGAAAAGGTCAGTTTTCATTTCAATCCCAAAGAAAGGCAATGCCAAAGAGTGTTCAAACTACTGAACAATTGCACTCATCTCACACACTAGTAAAGTAAGGCTCAAAATTCTCTAAGCCAAGCTTCAACAGAACGTGAACTGTGAACTTCCAGGTGCTCAAGCTGGATTTAGAAAAGACAGAGGAACCAGAGATCAAATTGCCAACATCCACTGATCATCAAAAAAGTGAGAGAGTTCCAGAAAAACATTTACTTCTGCTTTACTGACTATGCTGAAACCTTTGATTGTATGCATCGCCAAAAACTACAGAAAATTCTGAAAAAGATGGGAATACCAGACCATTTACCTGCTTCCTGAGAAATCTGTATGCAGATCAGGAAGCAACAGTTAGAAGTGGACATGGAATAATAGACTGGTTCCAAATCAGGAAAGGAGTACATCAAGGCCATATATTGTCATCCTGCTTATTTAACTTATATGCAGAGTATATTATGAGAAATGCTGGACTGGATGAAGCACATGCTGGAATCAAGTTTGCCTGGAGAAATATCAATAACATCAGCTATGCAGATGACACCACCCTTATGACAGAAAGCAAAGAAGAACTAAAGAGCCTCCTGAGGAAAGTGAAAGAAGAGGGTGAAATTTGGCTTAAAACTCAATATTCAGAAAACTAAAATCATGGCATCTGGGTCCATCACTTCATGGCAAATAAATGGGAAAACAATGGAAAAAGTGACAAACTTTATTTTCTTGTGTTTCAAAATTACTGCAGATGGTGACTGCAGCCATGAAATTAAAAGATGCTTGCTCCTTGGAACAAAACTTATGACCAACCTAGACAGCATATTAAAAAGCAGAGCTACTATTTTGTCAACAAAGGTCCATCTAGTCAAGGCTATTGTTTTTCCGGTAGTCATGTATGGATGCGAGAGTTGGACTATAAAGAAAGCTGAATGTCAAAGAATTGATGCTTTTGAACCACGGTATTGGAGAAGACTCTTGAGAGAGTCACTTGGACAGCAAGGAGATCCAACCAGTCCATCCTAAAAGAAATTAGTCCTGAATATTCATTGGAAGGACTGATGTTGAAGCTGAAACTCCAATATTGGCCACCTAATGTGAAGAACTAACTCATTTGGAAAGACCCTGATGCTGGGGAAGATTGAAGGCAGGAGGAGAAGGGGATAACAGAGGATGAAATGTTTGGATGGCATCACGACTCAATGGACATGAGTTTGAGTAAGCTCTAGGAGTTGATGATGGACAGGGAAGCTTGGCATGCTGCAGTCCACGGGGTCAGAAACAAATCGGTCATGACTGAGTGACTGAACTGAACTGAAGTGAATCCTATTGTGGGCTCACTCTCAAGATGTAATTAACTTCCAAGGCCCCACCTTTTAATGACATCACATTAGGATTAGGATTTAAAATACAAATTTAGGGGATGCAAGGTACTGCCTTATATCAAGGTTACAGAAATAGCAATTTTTGATGATAGGCATATCAAGAAATCAGTTTTAGATTGAACATCTAGGAAGGTCTAAAGAAATTGTTTCAAGCAGAACAAGTCTGTGACATAATATTTTAGGTTAAAATAAACAAAGATGAGAACCACTGTATTTATCAACGTGGAGTACACTGAAGACGTTGAGAATAATAATTTCAGTAGAGGACTAGTAAATTAATTTATTTTTTTGTATAGTGTAATAAATTCAGGGAGTGAAAACCTGATTAGTATAGACTGAATAAAGAAAAGGAAGGAAGGAATTAGGGTGAACATAGATAACTATTTTAAAAAGTTTTCTGTAAATAGAATAAAACTAGTATGGCAGTAGTTGAAGGAAGAAAGTGACATATGAGATTGTTTTTATTTAAACTAGGGAAAAATTCAGCATTGCCAATGAGAATTACTTTATTTTGCAAGTCACTTGCATGATATATTGAGAATGATTTATAAAAGCGTTGTGATTTCTAGAAGGGGAAAATTATAGAATATATATACATATCCATAAATACCAGTATCATTTAATTTTCTTGCAGTGCAGAAATATGAGGCTCCTATGGGATACAAAATACAACTTGATGTGAAGTTCCTAACATAATAAAACTAATGAAAAAATAGAAAAAAAATATAGTTGCTACATGAACCACATTTTACTTAAATTTGGTACTGTAAGAAATAGGATCAAGTACGCAAGCCGGTGGTGCACTGAGCGCAGCCTAGAGTAGCTACCCCACGTCCGAGGTTAGGGGCAGTAGCCTAGAGTGCCAGGCTGTGATGGCACAGGAACAGCCTGAGAGGAGCTACCCTGCATCTGAGGTCAGTGGCGGCCAGGACGAACTACCCAGTGTCCAAGGTCAGGGGTGGCCAGGAGAAGCCACCTCCCACCCAAGGCCAGGGGCAGTGACCCTGAGGAGCCGCAGCTAGTCAGAGGCCAAGGGAGGTGGCTGGGAGGAGCCACCCACACCCGTGGCCAGGGCCTGCGGCTGGGAGGAGTAACCCAAGGAGTGGTGGCTGTGCAGGCACAGGAGGGCCCAGAGGAGCTATCTCACATTGAAGGTCAGGAATGGCAGCGGTAAGGAGATACTCCTCGTCCAAGGTAAGGAGCAGCAGCTGTGTTTTGCTGGTGCAGCCATGAAGAGATACCCCACGCCCAAGGTAAGAGAAACCCAAGTAAGATGGTAGGTGTTGCAAGAGGGCATCAGAGGGCAGACACACTGAAACCATACTCACAGAAAACTAGTCAATCGAATCACACTAGGACCACAGCCTTGTCTAACTCAATGAAAACAAGCCATGCGTGTGGGGCAACCCAAGACGGGCGGGTCATGGTGGAGAGGTCTGACAGAATGT
>SJYW01001755.1:0-18058 GCA_006410735.1 Raphicerus campestris | reverse complement strand
ACCTGCCTCTTGAGAAATCTGTATGCAGGTCAGGAAGCAACAGTTAGAACTGGACATGGAACAACAAACTGGTTCCAAATAGGAAAAGGAATATGTCAAGGCTGTATATTGTCACCCTGCTTATTTGACTTCTATGCAGAGTACATCATGAGAAATGCTGGAGTGGAAGAAACACAAGCTGGAATCAAGGTTGTCCAGAGAAGTATCAATAACCTCAGATATGCAGATGACACCACCCTTATGGCAGAAAGTGAAAAGGAGCTAAAAAGCCTCTTGATGAAAGTGAAAAAGGTGGCTTAAAGCTCAACATTCAGAAAATGAAGATCATGGCATCCAGTCCTATCACTTCATGGGAAATAGATGGGGAAACAGTGGAAACAGTGTCAGACTTTATTTTTGGGGGGCTCCAAAATCACTGCAGGTGGTGACTGCAGCCATGAAATTAAAAGACGCTTACTCCTTGGAAGAAAAGTTATGACCAACCTAGATAGTATATTCAAAAGCAGAGACATTACTTTGCTGACTAAGTTCCGTCTAGTCAAGGCTATGGTTTTTCCTGTGGTCATGTACAGATGTGAGAGTTGGACTGTGAAGAAGGCTGAGTGCTGAAGAATTGATGCTTTTGAACTGTGGTGCTGGAGAAGACTCTTGAGAGTCCCTTGAACTGCAAGGAGATCCAACCAGTCCATTCTGAAGGAGATCAGCCCTGGGATTTCTTTGGAAGGAATGATGCTGAAGCTGAAACTCCAGTACTTTGGCCACCTCACGTGAAGAGCTGACTCATTGGAAAAGACCTTGATGCTAGGAGGAATTGGAGTCAGGAAGAGAAGGAGACGACAGAGGATGAGATGGCTGGATGGCATCACCAACTAGATGGATATGAGTTTGAGTGAACTCCGGGAGATGGTGATGGACATAGAGGCCTGGCATGCTGCAGTTCATAGGGTAGCAAAGATAAGGATATGACTGAGTGACTGAACTGAACTGACATAGGATTAAGAGTGGGTTAGATGTCAAGAAAGCAAGTTATTGTGAATCAGAAATAATATGAGACAGAAATTCTGTTAGTAAAAAAGACAGTTATAGACTAGAATAATCCCACTAATTAAAGCAAAACAGATTACATTTCTTCTTTAAAAAAGAGAGATTTGAAGATCACATAACCGTGAGATGCTGCTTGGTAACTGGAAATAACAGTCAGTGGTAAATAGGAAAATCTGTAGAAGGAACTAATTAAAAATTTGTAGCAAGGAGAAGTCTGAAGCTTTCTCAAATAGTTACGGGTTAATGTTAGCAAAATAAATTTAAGAGAATAATACATGCTTTTATGATTTTATACTGAGAAAAGAAGATAATAAAGATAAAATTGTTTTTCTGATGAATGTTTAAGGTCATGCAATTTTTCATAATTTGAAAATGATTAAGATAGTACATTTGTATAAAGCTTTTTTCTACAAAAAGATTAAGAGGAAAATATGGTATAATGAGGCACAATGAAGATTTTATAAAAGTAGCTATTGTATAAAAGTGAATATTAAAAAATGTAAGGGATATTTAGTAATTGAGATACATGAAAGAGTTCTTTTAAAAGAAAATGTCAGTATCTTTAATTGGTTACTTACCACAGTGTCAAGTAGACCACCTCCATCTCTATTTAGGTGTTTGACTTAAGGCAATGTACTCAACTAGCAGTGCTATTTTCTTAGCTATAAAGTGGAGATTAGAATAGCATTTATCTCTTAGACTTGTGATGTTTAAATGAGTTACTGTATATTAATTGTTTAGAATATTCAGTGGCACTTAAGAAGGCTTTGATAAAGGTTAAATATCATCATAATTATTATCACTATTCTAAATTATTAGTTTATAACTGAGTAGAATCTAATACATTGAATATTAATTCCACTTTTTGTGTCATGCACAGTCAGATTTAATTTAACAACTATTTATCATTTACCTCCATTTTTTGATACTCTGATCAAACTTTCAGGAAAATAACAGTGAGCAGAATAGACTCTGTCTTACTCTCTCCAGGAAAGTCTGTTTGATGACATACGCAATTAAGTGAGTTAAATTGTAAAAAACAAATGTCCTATGAGAGTCAAGTGTGGATAAAAGGGTTTTAAGGAGAGATCTTTTCAAGAAGTTATTTCAGAGATTTGCCATAGTATTTGGAAAGCTAAGAAAACTTTCATTAAGAAGTAGAAGTCTCAGTCACTGCTTAATTAAAAAAATTTTTTGAAAAAGGGACCAGAGGATAATAAATTATGATAGGAAAAAGAATGTGCTGTCAAAGAAACTAATAGGAGCCAAGAAAACATTCCAAAAAGTGACAGCAGGGTATAGAAGACCCTGGGGGTGGGGAGACTGGAAAACTATATTCCTTTAATTAGATATCTTGTAGCCCTATCATAAGAATATCATGCTAAAGTACATTATTTGAAATAAGTGATATATTAAGGAAATGAAAAGACTGATTAACAAGATTAAATAACTTAATAGACAAATAGTGGGATGGGGTAACTATTCTTTGAGCTGCATTTGATGAAAGGGTTAAAAGGTAAAGAATTGGGGGGATAAAAAATGGTAAGCTGGTATGAGAAATAGCACAATAATGTTTTATGCCAATTTTTTTTTCCAAAAACTCCAATACTATTAGGACCACTATATGAAATACCATTAAAAAACCAGTTTTCTCTCTTCACTCTGCCCTTTCACCATTTAATCAGAGAAAGTGCCATGTGTGATCATAAGCTGAATAAATGACAGGGAAAAGAAGGTGAATCAACTCATGGGAAATCAAAAAAGCAGTCCTGGACATAAGCGTGGTATAAATTGTAAAGGATATACAGAGATACCCCATTTTGACAGACAACTCTTTGCCCTGATAGATACTCTCAGTCAGTTGAGTTCAGTTCAGTTCAATTGCTCAGTCCTGTCTGACTATGTGACCACATGAATTGCAGCACGCCAGGCCGCCCTGTCCAATACCACCTTAATTTTGGAGAACACTTTTTTCTCCCCCATTCCTTTTCCTCCACCCTGCTTCATGAAGAGACTGGAGACTATTGTACTTGTAAACTTGCAGAAATTTATATTAAAAAAAAAAACACTACAGATGATCTATAATCTATTTGAAAACACTTAAAAATAAATGAACAACAACAACAAAAACCTGGCAAATATCCAAATATATTATATCAAATAAATATGTACTTGTTGAAGTCCTTTGCACCAACATTTAACCTCCTGGTGTTTAGATAATGTTAAACTGTTAATTCTCTTTCCATCAAGATTTGCCTGTGATGAAGTAATATTAGTATATAACATTAGTTAGATACTTGTTTATGTATTAGTTTCAGATGTATAACATAATAAATTTATTTCTGTATATACTGAGAAAGGACCACCACAATAAGTCCACTTATCATCTGCCATGATATATTTGACCCCATCACCTTATTCTCCCAAGAATTTTTTTTTTTTTTACTTTTCTCCTGTTTATTACAGAACAAAGAATAAAACACACTTGCTTGAAACAGATGCCAGATTTCAAATGCAGAGGCAAAGTACCAGTTGTCAATTAAAATGTCATTACACAGAGTCTGGACACTGACGAAAGTTTACAGGACAGTGGGTGTGGCTTTTCTGTAACAGACATTTAAACATACGTGATGATAATTGCAAATAGAAAACATCAGTGACAAAACCCAAATCAACTCTTCATTTTTACAGACTCATTTTCCCCCCCAGATTACAGAGCCTTACATCAGAACAAATACTGAAAGGCCTTCAATCAGGAGCATCTTGCCTCCACACTGCAAGGTACCCATTAGAGTAGTGCAAACTATCTGAGTGATAAAGGGTAGAATCCTCAGAGATGCCCAGCTCACAAACTCTTTGCTTCTCTCAGATCTCCAGAACTCTGCTGCTGCTGCTGCTGCTACTGCTGCTAAGTCGCTTCAGTCGTGTCCGACTTGGTGCGACGCCATAGATGGCAGCCCACCAGGCTACCCAGTCCCTGGGATTCTCCAGGCAAGAACACTGGAGTGGGTTGCCATTTCCTTCTCCAATACATGAAAGTGTAAAGTGAAAGGGAAGTCACTCAGTCGGGTTCAACTCCTCGCGACCCCATGGACTGCAGCCCACCAGGCTCCTCCGTTCTCCGTTCATGGGATTTTCCAGGCAAGAGTACTGGAGTGGGGTGCCGTTGCCTTCTCTGTCTCCCAGGAATTTTAAACTACACGTAATGGATTAGTTAACATCTAAGAGAGCTCAGTCTACCTAACTCACCGACTAATATATTATTATGAAAGTTCAGTACTCTTTAGAACTATAGAGATATTTTAAGCTCTGTTCATGATGTGTTATAGGCTCGTTTACTTTTTTTTTTACTTCCATTTCAATAATTGTGTTTTAAGATATTGAAGGAGAGTAAAATGGTCTTTTAACTCCGTCTGTAATTCTGTTTCCTTTTACACTCAAATCCCCTAAATAGGCTCACAATGTACTTTCCATAATCTCTGATAGCAGATCTAAGGGAGAACTGTTAAAGACCAATTACCTGGCTCTTACATGAATCTTTCTGGCCTCTACAATGACTGCTTATTACTTAATTTAACTGTCTAGTGTTGGGATCTGCCTCTGAGTGTTTTGTATGTGTCTAGCACATTCCGTTACTTTTTACAATATCTGTGATTATTGTTATCATTAGTTTTCTGTGTTTATGTGAAACTAGTTCTCAGCTTGATGATATGGCAGCTGTTTTACCTGTAATTTTATCTCTTGAGTTTATGTACATAGAGCTTTTTAAACACATGCGAATAAAGCTGTGTGTGTGTGTGTGTGTGTGTGTGTGTGTGTGTGTGTGTGTGTCTGTAGAGAGAGAGAGCAAGAGAGCAAGAGTGAGAGTTTAATCTAGGTCTTAACCCTAAGGTCTTGGAAATGTTCCCATCTGAGTAATTGAATTTTTATTAACTTACTTATTCTTGGAAGTATTCTTCATTTAATGCAGTACACTGTTCTGTATCATTTCTAGCTGTTAAGGTGTTGCTACATTTCTTCCTATGGTGACTATATTTCATCAATGAATTAAGCATTGATGAGATGAGTAAAATCATTTTATTTTAATAAATGTGCTTTGGAACCCTCCCTTATTTTAACATAGACACTAGAAAGTGAAAGATGATAGCAACACAGGTAGAAGAAATCAAGATAGTTGCAGGATTTCTATTGTTTAAAAATATTTTATTTCTGTATTATCCCTATTTGTGTAGATTTTTATTCCACAAAATAGAGGAAGTAAATGGTTTCACTATTTTTATAGGTGATCCATTTAGGGAGTCTGGGAAACAATGGAACTGGCTTAAAAAAACCCAAAATGTAGTAGGAGATAGATATGGCTGTTTGTTTTTGTCCTCTGAATAATGGCTGGTGACAACACAGATGTTAAACACAAAATATTACAGGGATTAATTCATAGTGCTCTAGTTTGCATCCAAGGTCATGTGCAGTGCAAACAATAACTTACAGCCAGGCAGTCTGTAGTAGCAATTAAGGACCACCTAGTGTGGGGGTGAAGTTGAAGGTGGCTCCAACCCTAGGAGGTCTGCAGTCACTTCAGTGCACCTCCTTGGAATGCCTTCTTGCTCATATAAATTAAAGAAAAGTGATTTTTTTTTCCCCTTTAGGGAACAAACAATAATCCGTGGCTCAGATCCTGCAGCCTAAGCATTTCTTCCTTTAGAACTGCAACTGAACCTCCACTAAACAGCAATTAGCATTTTAATAGTATTAATAACACTCATGATTTTAACAATCTGAAGCTTTCTGCTTTTTATTGATGTCTTTTGTTGCAATTTTGTCTAATAGTGTGCCCAGGGTAGCAAAACATAACCAATTAAAACATTTGCCAAACAGCAAGGAATCTGTATAGATTCAATGCTACTCAATTAAACATGAAAATGGTTGTATGAAAATAACATTTCGAACCAGTAAGACTTGAGGATATACCAGACATGTTTGGTTGGGCAGTCCCCTTACCCTACTCTTTTACATTAAAGTGAAAGTGACTTGCTCAGTGTTGCATTACTAGTGTCAGATTAAAATCAAGGCTGGCAGTCTTATAGTCTTTGGAAGTCTGAACTCTATACTCTTTATAGAAAGTATAAATATACACAAAACTGAGTAGTTTTAGCTTAATACCAGGTTGTACTATTTGTCAGGGAAGACTCCCTGAATATAATCTTAATTAGATTTCCTTATTATATATTCTTTTAACATTGCATTTTTCTTTCAATTAGCTTGGTATACCTATTTCTTTAATGATAACAAAGTAAATAACATTTATTGAACACTTACTAACTGTAGGCCTTAAGTAAAATTTTTACATGATTTGTCTTACTTAATCTTTGCAAAAACCAATATTCCAGGTTCTATTATTATCTTTTCTTTTACAGACAAACGAGCTTAGAGAGACCTTTGTTCAAGGTCAAAGGCTAGAAAATAATAGAGCGAGGGTTCAAACCTAAGTTTCCTGCCTTCCCAGCCCATATCTAATGTAATGTTAATGTCTTTACTCTGCTCATGTCATGTTCAACTCTGTGGCCCCATGGACTATGGCCCACCAGGGTCTTCTGCCCATGGAATTTTATAGGCAAGAATACTGGAATGGGGTGCCATTTCCTACTCCAAGGGATCTTCCCAACCCAGGGATTGAACCCACTTCTCTTGGATCTCCTGGATTGGCAGGCAGATTCTTTATCGGTAACAGCACCTGGAATAATGTTATAGCCTGTACTGTTTCCAAAAAGGAATTTAAGTTATTATACTCCTTGGTAGTCTTTCTCTTTAATGCTAGTGAGGCACATGTGTTTGCTAGAAATGAAATAGGAGTTATGGGGAATGATTTTGGAGCAGTTTAATGTAGCTCATACCCCAATATGAAAATCTATGAATTTATATATATATAGATTCATTTATATATATATATATACACACACACACACACACGCACGCACAGTGTATACATGAAGTGAAGTGAAGTGAAGTGAATTCGCTCAGTTGTGTCTGATTCTTTGCACCCACATGGACTGTAGCCCACCATAGCCCACCAGGGTCCTCCCTCCATGGGATTCTCCAGGCAGGAGTACTGGAGTAGGTTGCCATTTCCTTCTCCAGAATGTATACATATATAAACATAATACAATAGCCAAGTAAGATATAGAGTCTAAGTCTAATAATTTGTTTAAGAAAATTCAGGAGCCAGAGGAAAATGGATGATTGTGAAAACTAAGTACTTTTCAGATGACAGAACACATTCTTACAACCTTATACACTTTGATAGCCATGGCTCTCATATTTAAGCATGAGAATCACCTGGACAGCTTGTTAAAGCTCAAGTCCAAGGCCCCTGCACCAAAGATTCTGACAGTCTGAGGTGGGAGTTGGGGGTTTGCTTTTCTAACAAGTGCCCAGGTGATGCTGCAAAACTACACATTAAGTAGCACTGAACTAGATATATTAAAGCAATTCCAGGTCAGAAATTAGTTATCAAGAAAGAAGTCAGGGTAATATTTTTAATTCTCTGCTCCTTGATGCCTCAACTAGATTAAATATCTAGTGTTGGATGCCAGTCAAGCAGATTGGTACTATTGTTTCCCCTGAAGCATAATATAGAGCAGTTAAAAAGAATTCCTCTTGTTCCTATGCTTTCCCCTGACTCTGCATTCAAACTGCTATATGACCCTCATGGAATATGACTCAATCATGATACCATGATTTTCTCCTATAGTATCATTCTCTGATTTCTTTTCTCTTGAATTGATAGTCCACAGTGGTGGTGAAGAGAGTAGTTGCATAAGCAAAATGCCTGGGATCAAACTCACCTCGGCTCTTTTCTAGCTTTCTAGATTTGGGCATTGGGAAAGTTGTTTAATCTCTCTTTTCTTCAATAGTAAAATAGAGAGAATAACAGTAGCTATTTCATTATGTTGTGAATGCACATCAAGCATGAAACAAATGTATTAATTTGTTAATCAATTATAATCTCAACAAATGACTTTTTAATCTTTTTGTTCAGTTTCCTATTCATGGTGGTACATCTTGCTAAACCATTAACTCAGCCAACCATCACTCTATCCTTCATTTACCAGACTTTCTCTTATTTTTGCTTTTGTAAATAATTGGGAACTTTAGGCAGAAATAACACTTTAATCCACAGTCAGGTATATGTTTTGTACTTGAGTTGTGAAAATTTTAATTCAGTACCTCACTAGACCATAACTCATAATCCAAAGATTCAAATTAAAACAAAAGCAAACAAAAGTGATGTCACTCCATGTTGATTCAATCTGGGTAGGGGAAAAGCGGGGACTTGTTTTCCTTAGTGTAAAAATATCACAGCACTTACTTCTTTGAATTGATACTACTGATTAATTGAATTCTCCACTTGATAATGTTAAAACACAGACAAAACTATGATATCTTGATCATTTCATCTCTAGGGCATAACACAGAATTTGGCACAATTACACCAAAACACCTTCCTTGAAAGTCAAATTGTATTTTAATACTATTTTAACAAAGAATTGCACACTCCCAAATTTTAAGTAAAACTTTGTGGGGAGGAAATGATGAATTTGTTCTTGTATTCAAATTTCCCTGTTTTACATGAAATTAAATGTCATATTGTTAAAAATATTGTTAAAATGCTGAGATATTATACTATAATGCATATGAAAATAAATGATTATTTTGTTGTTCACTCAGTTTTTGACACATGCTTTCCTATTTCCCCTTTTTGATCTGCTAAGATCTCCTTGATGAGCTCAATGAATATAATTTTATTGTCATATGAAGTCCTAGCCATTTTAAGTTTAATACTGTCAGTTAAATTTTGCTAGCTAGGGATCTCATTAGCAGTTACTTCTTGTTGTGAATAAACTGTCCAGTGAGATATAAGAACTCCCCAATTCACAAGTTCACATTCTTCTATAAGGTCACTTAACCATCTAATTAGATTATAGCATATTAACATTTCTCTGCTTCTGAGTATCATTTTTCCAGGTGTAGAGTTGTAACTGTTTAAGTCATAACCAAAATACAAGTTCTATTAATCAGGTCTCTCTGAAAGGATAGGGTTAAAGTAGCTTTAAATCAGATGAAAGATATCAAAGGAAATACCTCACAGTTATTTTGACTGCTATAACATCAATATTCAAAATAATATCTGGAAGTAATAAAAAATAACAATAATGAAATTATTCCTTTTTATTAAGTTAATGAAATGATTGAAGGAATATAAGATTAGCAGTCCAGACATATAAAATATTCTCTTCAAAGATGAGATACCATATTCATAGAAGAGAGATAAAAATCTTTTCACAAGACATCTCTGTCTTTTTAAGAGTAAAGTGGTAGGGAGAGTGCTGATCTTGGGATAGTGTCATTGCATATCAATAAGGGTACTCATAAAACTACTGATAATAAATGTGGAAAGTATCATAGAGATTCAGACCTCGACATGGTTCAGACACATTAGTACTTGCATTCCAAATTAATCTTTCACATTTCCAAAGTCATACATGTGAGGCATTTAAGTGGTAGACTTTTGAATAATATAAAAATAAGCCTCAACCATCACAGCCTCTCTTATAAAAGAGATGGGAAATATTTTTCCAGGAATGTGGAGAGATGAAAAATATATATGAAATAACCAGTCCCCTGAGCCACCAGGATAGCATATTTTGACTAGCATGACTCTAAAACTTCAAGTAACATTGGATTTAACACATTTTTTCTTACGCATCATAGCTCAGTTGGTAATGAATCCACCTGCAATGCAGGAGACGCCAGGTCAATTCCTGGGTCAGGAAGACCCACTGGAGAAGGGGTAGGCTACCCACTCCAGTATACTTGGGCTTCCCTTGTGGCTCAGCTAGTAAAGAATCTGCCTGTTGTGCAGGAGACCTGGATTTGATCCCTGGGTTGGGAAGATCCCCTGGAGAAAGGAATGACTACCCACTCCAGTATTCTGGCCTGGAGAATTCCATGGACAGAGGAGTTTGGCAGGCTACAGTCCATGGAGTTGCAAAGAGTCAGACACAACTCCGCAATTAACTCACACAAACACTGTCTGTATACCCTATACATCATTGAGGAGTTGGGAAAGGGACAAGAAGAGGTAAGGGAGATCAAGAGTTACAAACTACTAGGTATAAAATAAACATTNGAGTCAGACACAACTCCGCAATTAACTCACACAAACACTGTCTGTATACCCTATACATCATTGAGGAGTTGGGAAAGGGACAAGAAGAGGTAAGGGAGATCAAGAGTTACAAACTACTAGGTATAAAATAAACATTGTTTTGAATTTACAACATTCGCAGACTAGAGCTGAGTGCTTTGGAGAATGTTTAAGAATTGCTGTAAAATGAATCCTCATACCAAACACTTCCATTTTTATTTGAAACTGAAACTCCACTTTGCTCTTTAAGTAGTTTTTGTTCATATTATAAGCAAATAATGCCTTTAAGAAATAATAAAATAAAAGTTAGATTAAAAAAAAAGAATATGAAAACCAAATGTCATCCTACTTTAAAAAGGTACCTAGAGACAGGGACTCCACATACAGTTGTATGACCAGGTCAGAAAACCTTGCCCAAGTAACAGGTCTGTTTTCAAAGGGGTAAAAGATAGGATTTTACAACATACTTGTGAGACCTATGAAAATGTATGTTCTGTTCTAGAATTTTTGTGGTTTATGTGATTGTAAAATCAATCAAGAGATAACGCAATAATTTGGGGTTATTTCTNACGGCTGCTCCAGCAAAGCACAGCTGCTGTTTCTTACCTTGAACGAGGGGTATCTCCTTACTGCCGCCTTCTTGACCTTCAATGTGGGATAACTCCTCTAGGCCCTCCTGCTCCTGTTCAGCCACCACTCTCGGGTTGATCCTCCTTGAGCCAGCCCTGACCTCGGGCGCGGGGTGGCTCCTCCCAGCTGCCACCCCTGGCTTCAGATCGCAGTGTCTCCTCAGCACCACCACCCCTGGCCTTGAGTGCGAGGTGGCTTCTTCTGGCCACCCCGACCTCGGATGTTGGGTTTCTCCCCCCAGCTGCCCCTGACCTCGGACACGGACGCAGTGTGTCTCCCTTGGCTGCCCCTCACCTCGGACGCAAAGTGTCTCCCCCTGGCCGCCCCTGGCCTTGGACGTGGGGTAGCTCCACCCAGCCGCCGCCCTGACCTCGGATGCAGGGTGTCTCCTCCCCGCCACCACCCCTGATATCAGAGGCGGGGTAGCTCCTCCCGGCTGCAGCTCCTGACCTCGGACACAGGATGCCTCCTCCCTGCTGCCACTGACCTCGGACGCGGGGTAGCTCCTCTCGTCCATTCTTAGTGCGCCCGCACAGCTCTTGTGGTCCAGTTTTCCATCATCATTTATTGAAGAGTCTGTCTTTCCACTATTGTATAGTCTTGCCTCCTTTGTCAAAGTAAGGTACCCCTAGGTGTGTGGGTTTATTGCTAGGCTTTCTATCTTGTTTCAGTGGTCTGTATATATGTTTTTGTGCCAGTGCCATATTACCATGATGACTATAGGTTTGTTGTGTAGTGTGAATTCAGGAAGATTGATTCCTCTGGCTCCGTTTTTTATTTTTAAGATTACTTGGCTATTCAGGGTCTTTTGTGTTTCCATATGAATTGTGATATTTTGTGTTCTAGTTCTGTGAAAAATGTCACTGGTAATTTGATAGGGATTACATTGACTCTGTAGATTGTGTTTATAGTCATTTTAACAATATTGATTCTTCCAATCCAAGAACATGGTATATCTTTCCATCTATTTATGTAGTTTTTTTATTTCTCTCATCAGTGTCTTATAATTTTCTGTACTAGCTTTTTCCCTCCATAGGGAGGTTTATTTCTAGGTATTTTATTCTTTTCATTGCAATGGCTGCTGCTGCTTCAGTCGTGTCTGACTCTGTGCCACCCCATAGATGGCAGCCCACCAGGCTCCCCTGTCCCTGGGATTCTCCAGACAAGATCACTGGAGTGGGTTGCCACTTCCTTCTCCAATGTATGAAGGTGAAAAGTGAAAGGGAAGTTGCTCAGTCATGTCCAACCCTTAGCATGGACTGCAGCCTACCAGGCTCCTTCATCCATGGGATTTTCCAGGCAAGAGTACTGGAATGGGGTGCCATTGCAATGACAAACAGGAATAATTCCTTAATTTCTATTTCTCTCTCTTTTTTTTTTTTTTTCCCTTTCCACTGTTAGTGTTCGGAGTACAAGGGATTTCTGTGTATTGATACTAAATTCACTGATTAGCTCTAGCAATTTTCTGATATTATATATCTTTAGGGTTTTCTATATATAGTATAATGTTATCTGCAAACAGTGAAAGTTTTACTTCTTCTTTTCAATCTGAATTCCTTTTCTTTTTCTTCTCTGATTACCATAGCTAGGACTTCAAAAGTATATTGAATAGTAGTGGCGGAAGTGGGCACACCTGTCTTGTTCCTGATCTTAGTGGAAATGTTTTCTGATTTTCACCATTGAGAATGTTTGCTGTGGGCTTATCATATATGGCCTTTATTATATGAGGTAGTTCCTTATAAACCCATTTTCTTAAGAGTTTTTTTTTTATCATTAGTGTGCAGAATTTTGTCAAAAGCCTTTTCTGCATCCATTAGGATGATCATATTTTTAATCTTTTAATTTGTTTATATAGTGTATCACACTGATTTTCTTTTATTGAAGATTCCTCGCATCCCTTGGATAAACCCCACTTGATCATGGTGTATGATCTCGAGATTATTTCTTTATGAGAAACAAATCAGTATCTGTTGTTGCTTTCTGCAGTCATCCCATAATGCAAATATATATTGGACTTTTTATTAGACAGATGATCTATGATTTCTTTATATATAACATATATTTTAAATTTCAGTTTAGTTCAGTTCAGTCACCCAGTCGACTCCAATTCTTTGTGACCCCATTAACCACAGCACATCAGGCCTCCCTGTCTAACACCAACTCCCCAAGTCCATACAAACCCATGTACATCGAGTCAGTGATGCCATCCAACCATCTTATCTTCTGTTGTCCCCTTCTCCTCGTGCCTTATATCTTTCCCAGCATCAAGGTCTTTTCCAGTGAGTCAGCTCTTCGCATCAGGTGGCCAAAGTATTGGCGTTTCAGCTTCAACATCATTCCTTCCAATGAACACCCGAGACTGATCTCCTTTAGGATGGACTGGTTGGATCTCCTTGCAATCCAAGGGACTCTGAAGAGTCTTCTCCAACACCACAGTTCAAAAGCATCAATTCTTCAGCGCTCAGCTTTCCTTATAGTCCAACTCTCACATCCATATATGACCACAGGGAAAAGCATAGCCTTGACTAGATGGACCTTTGTTGACAAAGTAATGTCTCTGCTTTTTAATATGCTATCTAGGTTGGTCATAACTTTCCTTCCAAGGAGTAAGCATCTTTTAATTTCATTGCTGCAGTCACTATCTGCAGTGATTTTGGAGCCCAGAAAAATAAAGTCAGCCATTGTTTCCACTGTTTCCCCATCAATTTGTCATGAAGTGATGGGACCAGGTGCCATGATCTTAGTTTTCTGAATGTTGAGCTTTAAGCCAACCTTTTCACTCTCCTCTTGTACTTTTATTAAGAGGCTCTTTAGTTCTTCTTCACTTTCTGCCGTAAGGGTGGTTGTCATCTGCATATCTGAGGTTACTGATATGTGGTCAAACAGGAAATGACAAGAATGAACATTGACATTCTAGGAATCAGGGAATTAAGATGGACTGGAATGGGTGAATTTAACTCAGATGATGATTATATCTACTACTGTGGGCAGGAATCCCTTAGAAGAAATGGAGTAACCATCATAGTCAACAAAAGAGTCCAATATGCAGTACTTGGATGCAATCTCAAAAATGACAGGATGATCTCTGTTCATTTCCAAGGCAAACCATTCAATATCATGGTAATCCAAGTCTATGCTCTGACCAGTAATGCTGAAGAAACTGAAGTTGAACAGTTCTATGAATATCTACAAGACCTTCTAGAACTAAATCCTCCTCCCCCCAAAGATATCCTTTTCTTTACAGGGGACTGGAATGCAAAGTAGGAAGTCAAGAAACACCTGGAGTAGCAGGCAAATTTGGCCTTGGAGTACAGAATGAAGCAGGGCAAAGGCTAATAGAGTTCTTCCAAGAGAATGCACTGGTCATAACTAACACCCTCTTCCAACAACACAAGAGAAAACTCTACACATTTTAAAGTTATAATTCCCAATTTCTAGCATAAGGAGGAAATTTTCAATACCTGGATAAGTACGATACTCTCCTGTTAAAGCCCCAGTGTGGTGAAAATCTGAAATCTGTTCTAAATGGTTTGAAAATCATCCCTATAATATGATCATGGGAATTCCTAGGGGGAGCAAAGAGGCCACATCGTGCTCTTGCTGCTGCTACTGCTGCTGCTAAGGTGTTTCGGTCGTGTCCAACTCTGTGTGACCCCATAGATGGCAACCCACCAGGCCCCCTGTCCCTGGGATTCTCCAGGCAAGAACACTGTAGTGGGCTTCCATTTCCTTCTCCAATGCATGAAAGTGAAAAGTCAAAGTGAAGTCGCTCAACCATGTCTTCCAGGCAAAAGTACTGGAGTGGAATGCCATTGCCTTTTACACTAAGGAGTACTATATCAAAAAAGAAAGAAAGAAAGAAAGAAAGTTAAAAATTGTCCCTAAGGATAATTTTCACAGCCTTACAATTGGCATGAACAAGAGTAATGGTTGAAGCTCCAGCATTATATTGTATCACACATGCACAAAATCTGTATCTCTCAAATGTGAAACAACCAAAAAAAAAAAACAAAAACAAACCCTAAAGACTAAGAACATGGGAAATAGAAGTGTCTTTGTAAAGATCAATGTATTGGTGATAATGGAGCTGCTTTGTTGACAAATCTATCATATTATTACATCACTAATGTAGCTTCTGTGTTATCAAAAATCAGTCCAGAAAGGCCAAATACTAACAATGTTTTGAATTACTTGAATAATCATACATTTGATATGACCTTTATCAATGATCAAAATTTATATAAAAATCTTTACACTTTCAATTCATCCAAAAACTCTATTTTAGTCTTTTAAGTTTTAAAATATAAAATAGTCATTAAAATATTTAATTTTCTGTAAGGTATATGCATCCATCTTTGCTATGGTTTTTCCAGTGGTCATGTATGGATGTCAGAGTTGGACTATAAAGAAAGCTGAGTGCCAAAGAACTGATGCTTTTGAACTGTGGTGTTGGAGAAGACTCTTCAGAGTCCCTTGGACTGCAAGGAGATCCAACCAGTCCATCCTAACGGAGATTAGTCCTGGGTGTTCATTGGAAGAACTGATGTTGAAGCTGAAACTCCAATACTTTGGCCACCTGATGCCAAGAGCTGACTCATTGGAAAAGACCCTGATGCTGGGAAAGATTGAGGGCAGGAGGAGAAGAGGACGACAGAGAATAAGATAGGTGGAAGGCATCATTGACTCTATGGACATAGGTTTGGATGGACTTGGGGAGTTGGTGCTAGACAGGGAGGCCTAGCATGCTGCAATTCATAGGGTCGCAAAGAGTCGGACACAACTGAGTGACTGAACTGAACTGAACTTGCTTATTAAAAAGGATAGTTCAAAGTGCTCACATTTCAATATATTAAACAATATATTATGTAAATTGAGTAAAATGCACATTTTTATTTTGCAATTATAAAGATTATTTAAGATAATATTGAGGCTATGTTTGTAATTGAAAANCTGAGTGACTGAACTGAACTGAACTTGCTTATTAAAAAGGATAGTTCAAAGTGCTCATATTTCAATATATTAAACAATATATTATGTAAATTGAGTAAAATGCACATTTTTATTTTGCAATTATAAAGATTATTTAAGATAATATTGAGGCTATGTTTGTAATTGAAAAGAAATTATAAGCCATGGTGAGAAGCATATCATAAACATTTAACTGTAAACATTACTCAGATATTACTAAAGGAAGAGGAAAACATTATTTCTCTTGCCTGATTTTTAATCATTCTTGAAGTATAGTAAGTATAATTTTACTTTTGGTATAAGGGATAAAATAATTAATGGAATTCTAATCAATGTTTTCTATTCTTATTTTTTTAATGTATTAATTTTTTTTTTTTTAGTTTCTTTGTTGAGCTAGTGGGAATTTAAAAAGTACCAGGCATAAATAATATTATTAATTGTTTAGAAAGAGCTCTGGATTGTTATGAACATTTACATTTTAGGATTTATCACTAACACAGCATTCACTAAATAAATGTAGAAATAAATATTGAGTCATGATTTGACTAAATATTAAAGTTTTTCAACATAAAAGAATATGTTTCTCTATTATTTTGATCAAAGTATTGGTTTAATAGTGGTCTCTTTATCTTTGTCTCATTTGAGCTTTGGAGTAAAAGAATCTATTTTAAAATTCTTCAGTTGGAATTATTTTGCAAGCAAGAAAAAAATGATAGTACTCACATGTAAACAAAATCATTAAGAGGCAATCTTGGTACTTATTTTTGCCAATATTGAGCTATGAGCTATATTTGCTTAAAGGTGATAGTCTTTCCAACCTATTTTCTCTTATGGTGATTAAAGAGTAGAATTTTTAGAAGCAGACAGATCACAGAAAGAAATAGCAAAAACCAAGGTTGATGTCAAATCAATACCTAGGTTTAGTTGATTTTTGCTATATTTGGATTTAACATTGATCTAATCTAGAAAGTGCTGAACTCACTGTGAGCTGGAAACAATGGGCTTTTTATGTAGCGATATGTTTGATAATAAGTTTGAAACAGCCTATCAAAATGCAAAATAAAATACTATAGAAATAAATATAAATTAAAAGTGTCTTTATCAGTATTTAAAAGAAGGGAAGGGAATCACTGGGCTTTCTTTCTATGTTATGTGTGTAATGTACTTATTCCTGAGGAGCCTCACAACATCTTCTTTTAAAAAATATCTTGTCTCTCTTGTCTCACTCTAATCTATATTTTATATTATTTTGTATCAAATTTTAAACACCTGGGATATTTTGTATACCTTAGTAGAATAATTTTATAAAGGAGGAAGCATGTTGATTTGTTCTATATTTCATTTTGAAAAATATCTTCATGCTCTCAAAAGTATTCCAGGCAGTGCCTGTCTCTCTTTCAAGCACAAATA
Organism: Raphicerus campestris; assembly: GCA_006410735.1. Classification (NCBI taxonomy): domain Eukaryota; kingdom Metazoa; phylum Chordata; class Mammalia; order Artiodactyla; family Bovidae; genus Raphicerus; species Raphicerus campestris. The sequence continues at coordinate 801 of SJYW01001755.1, read as the reverse complement.
TTGAATATTAATTGGATATCAATATTGGGTACTAGCTATAATGGAAATTTTCAGTTAGCTCTTAGTTCATGAGCAAGTATGAAGAGTTCACTATTTCATGGTGCAGTTACTAAGAACACAGATAAGCCACCTATTTTAGTAACTATTTCTACAGAAAAATCAACTCATAGATCTTATCAGTTCAGTTTAGTTCAGTTGCTCAGTCATATCCAACTCTTTGTGACCCCATGAACCGCAGCACACCAGGCCTCCCTGTCCATCGTCAACTACCAGAGCTTGCTTAAACTCATGTCCATTGAGCCGGTAATGCCATCCAAACAGCTCATCCTCTGTTGTCCCCTTCTCCTCATGCCTTCTATCTTTCCCAGCATCAGGATCTTTTCCAATGAGTCAGCTCTTCTCATTAGGTGGACAAAGTATTGGAGTTTCAGCTTCAGCATCAGTCCTTCCAATGAATATTCAGGACTGATTTCTATTAGGATGGACTTGTTGGATCTCCTCAGAGTCCAAGAGAGTCTCAAGAGTCTTCTCCAGTACCACAGTTCAAAACATTACTTCTTCGGTGCTCAGCTTTCTTTATGGTCCAATTATCACATCCATATATGACTACTGGAAAATCCATAGCTTTGACCAGACAGAACTTTGTTGGCAAAGTAGTGTCTCTGCTTTTTAATATGCTGTCTAGTTGTTCATAACTTTTAGTCCAAGAAGTAAGCTTCTTTTAATTTCATAGCTGTAGTCACCACCTGCAGTGATTTTGGAATCCCCAAAATAAAGTCTGTCACTGTTTCCACTGTTTGC
>SJYW01001749.1:335111-350637 GCA_006410735.1 Raphicerus campestris | reverse complement strand
GGATTTAAGAGACAGTCTCTCCAAAGAAAATTTACAAATGGCCAGTAAGGGCATGAAAAGATGTTCAAATCAGTAATCACCAGGAAAATGCGAATCAAAACTACAATGAGCTCCTACTTCACATCCAGAAGAATGGCTATTATAAAAATAAAAGAACAGAAAATAACAAGTGTTGACAAGAATGTAGAAAAGTTGGAACCCTGGGTATTGCTGGTGGGAATGTATAATGGTGTGAAAATGATTTGGCAGTTCCTCAAAAACTAATAAGAGAATTAACATATATGGGCTTCCCAGGCGGTACTAGTGGTAAAGTACCCGCCTGCCACTGCAGGATGTTTAAGAGATGCGGGTTCCATTCCTGGTTTGGGAGAGATCCCCTGGAGGAGGTCATGGCAACTCACTCCAGTATCCTTGCCTGCAGAATCCTATGGACAGAGGAGCCTAGCGGACTGTAGTCCATGGGGTCACAGAAGAGTCAGATATGACTGAAGGAAGTTAGCATGGATACACACACACTAACAATTTCATTTCTGGGTATATACTCAAAAGAACTGAAAGCAGAGATTTGAATAAATATCTATACATGTTCATGGCAACATTATTCAGAATCGTCAAATAGTAGAAGAAGCCTGTCATGGGGTTAATTCTGCCCCTACCCCCAAATTCTTTTATTGAAGTCCTAACACCCAGTACCTCAGAAAGTATATATTTGGAGATAAGACCTTCAAAAAGGTAATTAAGGTTAAATAAGGTCATTGGTGAGCAACTGAGCAACAAAGTACACACACATATATACAACACAATATTACTGAGCCTTTAAAAGGAAAGAAATTCTGACACGGGCTACCAAATAGATGACCCCTGAAGACACTATTCTCTGGTAAATAAGGACAGTCTCAATATATTATATGATTCCACTTAAATGAAGTACCCAGAGGAGTCAAACTCAGAGATAGGAAACAAAACGGTGGTTGTCAGAGGCTGGGTGAAGAGGAAAATGGGGAGTAGATACAGAAGTTCAGTTTGGGAAGATGGAAAAGTTCCAGAGACAGATAGTGGTAAAGACTGCACAACAATATCAATGCACTTAATGTCACTACACTGTACACTTTTTAAAAATGCAATGATAAGGGAGTTCACTGGTTGTCTAAGGGTTAGCATTCAGTGCTTGCACTGCTGTGGCCCAGGTTCAATCCCTAGTGATCCCACAAGCCAAGTGGCATGAACAAAAAAATTTTCTTAAATAGAAAGTAATGATAAACCAGTCAAACCAGTCAGTCCTAAAGGAAATCAGTCCTGAATACTCATTGGAGGACTGATGATGAAGCTGAAGCTCCAATACTTTGGCCACTTGATGCAAAGAACTGACTCATTAGAAAAGACCCTTATTTTTTGAAAGATTGAAGGCAGGAGAAGGGGACGACAGAGAAGGAGATGGTTGGATGGTGTCACCGACTCGATGGACATGAGTTTGAGCAAGCTCGAGGAGTTGGTGATGGACAGGGAAGCCTGGAGAGCTGCCATCCATGGGGTTGCAAAGAGTCAGACACGACCAAGTGACTGAACTGATGAAAAAAATAAAGAGAGAGAGAAAATGGTGTCATCACCCAGAGCCCAGGAACAGCATACTCCTAAGTTTGGCATAGCAGAGCCTACCCTTGCTCCACAGCTCCTGCCCCTAACTGTGCCCAGAGGCCCTACCAGAATTCAGGATGGAATGAGGGGATGGCTTCTCCCTTTCTTTCACCTTTCAGTGCCTGGCCAGCGGCTCCTATTACAAGATCTTAACAGAAGCAAGCAGAAAAGAGATTCTGGGAAATGTAGTTTGCAGGCTTCCAGCCCAGAAAACTATAGAGGGGAAAACTGATTGATGACAGACTCTACCCAACTCATACATTTTTAAACAAAGTGATTGGAAAGAAGGGAGCAGCAGGGGAAAAGGAAATGAGGTTTTGACGCTCACAGGATTCTTGTGGACAACGTTACCTTCCATCAGCCACAACTCCAGGTTTTGTGGAACTGCCCTTTACTAATAATTTCTGGGGGTATGTGGGGCTGTCAGTCAGGGAGGACATCCCCTCCCACTCCACAAGCATGAGCAAAGGACCCAAACAAGTCAGTTCTCTCCCTCCTGTCCCCTTGAACAGTGATTAATTCAGGTATAGGCATGTGATCCAAGCAGGTGTATTCAAGACCATTTTAGGGAATTGTTAGGCAAAAAAAAAAAAAANTAATCACTCAGTGACCCTGTGAAATAGAAATGACTCTCATCATTATTTTCCAAATAAACTAAAGCCCAGACACGCGAAGTGACTTGCCCAAGGTCACTTCAGAAGAAACATGTAATCTGAACCCCGATTCCCAGCTGATCACCCAGAGCTCAGGCTCACCAGACTATCACCGGATCACAAGCTGTGCTGTGCTATGCAGTGCTGAGCTGCTCAGTCATGTCTGACTCTTTGTGACCCTACGGACTGTAGCCTGCCAGGATCCTCTGCCCATGGGGATTTGGAGACAATACTGGAGTAAGTTTCCATGCCCTCCTTCAGGGGATCTTTCTGACCCAGGGATTAAACCTGCATCTCTTATGCCTCCTGCATTAGCAGGTGGGTTCTTTACCCCTCGTGCCACCTGGGAAGCCATCACCAGACTATAGTTGTAAGTAACTGAAAAATTAAAGTTAATGTGTAAAAAGCACATAGTATCTGCTACGTGATGTGGATTTGATCCCTGGGTCGGGAAGATCCCTTGGAGAGGGAACTGGCACCCCACTCCAGGATTTTTGCCTGGAAATCCCCATGGACAGAGGAGCCTGGTGGGCTACAGTCCATGGCATCCAGAAAGAGTCAGATGCAACTTAGTGACTAAACAACAAAAAATTTGCTGCATAGATCTATTTGCCTGGTAGAAAACTGGGTAATGAGAAACACCAGCAGTGTGGGGAGGGGACACCAGATGGTGCCCAACTGTGGAGGCAGCACAGAAAGGTGGGATCCAGAGAATAATAATGCTGATAGCTAAGGTATATGAAGTGTTTGTTTGCTTTGTACCTGGCGCTGCACTGATTTAATCCTTGTAACTACCCTGTGAAATGGGCGGTATTATTATTCCCATTTTTTAAGTAGGGAAACAAGACACAAGTTGCTGAAACTGCATAGCTAGTAAGTGGAGAAACCAGGGATCAAACCCTAGACAAGGCTGGCGCTGAAGTCCACCTGCTTTACCATCCTGCTATAGCTGACTCTGCAAAATTATACCAATTTTTTGCCCCATAATATGGTCATCTCATATCTAAGTATTATTGTTAAATAGATTTCCCCATTTTGTTGGAAATTCACTTATTGTTGCTATAGTGTGTGTATGGTTTCTCTTGAAAATAAAAATATCTAAAGGTGGGCAAAGGATTTAAGAGACAGTCTCTCCAAAGAAAATTTACAAATGGCCAGTAAGGGCATGAAAAGATGTTCAAATCAGTAATCACCAGGAAAATGCGAATCAAAACTACAATGAGCTCCTACTTCACATCCAGAAGAATGGCTATTATAAAAATAAAAGAACAGAAAATAACAAGTGTTGACAAGAATGTAGAAAAGTTGGAACCCTGGGTATTGCTGGTGGGAATGTATAATGGTGTGAAAATGATTTGGCAGTTCCTCAAAAACTAATAAGAGAATTAACATATATGGGCTTCCCAGGCGGTACTAGTGGTAAAGTACCCGCCTGCCACTGCAGGATGTTTAAGAGATGCGGGTTCCATTCCTGGTTTGGGAGAGATCCCCTGGAGGAGGTCATGGCAACTCACTCCAGTATCCTTGCCTGCAGAATCCTATGGACAGAGGAGCCTAGCGGACTGTAGTCCATGGGGTCACAAAAGAGTCAGATATGACTGAAGGAAGTTAGCATGGATACACACACACTAACAATTTCATTTCTGGGTATATACTCAAAAGAACTGAAAGCAGAGATTTGAATAAATATCTATACATGTTCATGGCAACATTATTCAGAATCGTCAAATAGTAGAAGAAGCCTGTCATGGGGTTAATTCTGCCCCTACCCCCAAATTCTTTTATTGAAGTCCTAACACCCAGTACCTCAGAAAGTATATATTTGGAGATAAGACCTTCAAAAAGGTAATTAAGGTTAAATAAGGTCATTGGTGAGCAACTGAGCAACAAAGTACACACACATATATACAACACAATATTACTGAGCCTTTAAAAGGAAAGAAATTCTGACACGGGCTACCAAATAGATGACCCCTGAAGACACTATTCTCTGGTAAATAAGGACAGTCTCAATATATTATATGATTCCACTTAAATGAAGTACCCAGAGGAGTCAAACTCAGAGATAGGAAACAAAACGGTGGTTGTCAGAGGCTGGGTGAAGAGGAAAATGGGGAGTAGATACAGAAGTTCAGTTTGGGAAGATGGAAAAGTTCCAGAGACAGATAGTGGTAAAGACTGCACAACAATATCAATGCACTTAATGTCACTACACTGTACACTTTTTAAAAATGCAATGATAAGAGTGTTCACTGGTTGTCTAAGGGTTAGCATTCAGTGCTTGCACTGCTGTGGCCCAGGTTCAATCCCTAGTGATCCCACAAGCCAAGTGGCATGAACAAAAAAATTTTCTTAAATAGAAAGTAATGATAAACCAGTTAAACCAGTCAGTCCTAAAGGAAATCAGTCCTGAATACTCATTGGAGGACTGATGATGAAGCTGAAGCTCCAATACTTTGGCCACTTGATGCAAAGAACTGACTCATTAGAAAAGACCCTTATTTTTTGAAAGATTGAAGGCAGGAGAAGGGGACGACAGAGAAGGAGATGGTTGGATGGTGTCACCGACTCGATGGACATGAGTTTGAGCAAGCTCGAGGAGTTGGTGATGGACAGGGAAGCCTGGAGAGCTGCCATCCATGGGGTTGCAAAGAGTCAGACACGACCAAGTGACTGAACTGATGAAAAAAATAAAGAGAGAGAGAAAATGGTGTCATCACCCAGAGCCCAGGAACAGCACACTCCTAAGTTTGGCATAGCAGAGCCTACCCTTGCTCCACAGCTCCTGCCCCTAACTGTGCCCAGAGGCCCTACCAGAATTCAGGATGGAATGAGGGGATGGCTTCTCCCTTTCTTTCACCTTTCAGTGCCTGGCCAGCGGCTCCTATTACAAGATCTTAACAGAAGCAAGCAGAAAAGAGATTCTGGGAAATGTAGTTTTCAGGTTTCCAGCCCAGAAAACTATAGAGGGGAAAACTGATTGATGACAGACTCTACCCAACTCATACATTTTTAAACAAAGTGATTGGAAAGAAGGGAGCAGCAGGGGAAAAGGAAATGAGGTTTTGACGCTCACAGGATTCTTGTGGACAACGTTACCTTCCATCAGCCACAACTCCAGGTTTTGTGGAACTGCCCTTTACTAATAATTTCTGGGGGTATGTGGGGCTGTCAGTCAGGGAGGACATCCCCTCCCACTCCACAAGCATGAGCAAAGGACCCAAACAAGTCAGTTCTCTCCCTGCTGTCCCCTTGAACAGTGATTAATTCAGGTATAGGCATGTGATCCAAGCAGGTGTATTCAAGACCATTTTAGGGAATTGTTAGGCAAAAAAAAAAAAAAGGATCTCTTGTTTTAAGAGATGATGAGCTATTTTGGTGTCATTCAGTCACTAAGTCATGCACAGTCGTGTCCAACTCTTTGCGATTCCATGGACTGCAGCACGCCAGGCTTCCCTGTACTTCTCCATCTCCTGGAGTTTGCTTAAACTCATATCTATTGAGTCCGTGATGCTATCTAACCATCTCATCCTCTGTCTCCCTCTTTTCCTCTTGCCTTCAATCTTTCCCATCTTCAGATCTTTTCCAATGAGTCAGCTCTTCACATCAGGTGGCCCAAGTAGTGGTGCTTCAGCTTTAGCATCAAGGAAGCATCATGATGAGCTATAAGTGAGAGGATAACAGGCAGGAAGGCCAGGGGCCTCCGAACGGAGGAAATAGCCTGCAAATGTCAGACATTTTTATCTCTTAAGCAGCAGGAGGAAACAAACTAGCGATAATTTTTTCCTTCTCTATTCAAATTTAAAAGGTTTCTCTTAAAATACTGTGTTGCCATAATGACACCTGGTTTCACCTGAAGTTAACTATTCTCAAACCTTGAGATAACCAATACATTTTTCTTATGGAAATGTTTGTCTTAAGCTATACTAATGTACTATGCATTTACCCCAAACTCTGTCTTCAAGTCGGTTCTGCCTAATGGCTCAGAACCTACTTGACAAACCAGTATGTTACACTCAGATATTGTTCCCCTAATCTATGTAAATGAAACTATTTGTATGGTGATCTGCCCTTCTACAAGATTCAAATTAATCATTTTATGGCCTGGGATGAACCTTTTGGTGCCAAGATTATCCCAAAATTCATCTTATGGGTGAGGGGCACGGTGCCATTCTGAGTTTTAAGACATTCCTTTCTTTCATTAACAGACTGCTAGGGACTATATAACATCCAGCTGAAGACTAGCAGGGGGGTACTCCTTCTGCCCCCTTCTGATGCCTGTATCAGAAGCTTTCTCTATCTCCTTTATACTTTAATAAAACTTTATTACACAAAAGCTCTGAGCAATCAAGCCTCATCTCTGTCCGCAGATTGAATTCTTCTCCAGAGGCCAAGAATCCTGGCGTCTTTTTGTTCAGTAATAACCTTTCATAAGGACCCTACAAACCTGAAGGTGCTGGAACCATCTTCCTACTAAGGAGAGACAGTCTGCTTGGGAATATACCATTAGCTTCTTTTTCTTTTTTCTGGCCAGTGTCAACCATTGGATCATGCTGGGAGAGGGATGCATTCAAAATCCAAAGACAACTTCTGCCTCTTTCAAAAAGCTTATCTTCAAAGCTTTCTCATGTGAAATGCTATTGGTTCAGGTCTCTTCACTTTAAGCTTATGCAGTGGAGTATTTATTTTATTGTTTGATTGTTTTTTAACCCTAAATGCAGGTTCAGCAAGTTCAGTGATTTCCTTGTCTAGCACTTAGATTACACTCAGGAGTTGCCCTCATGGTGCAGGGCCTTGCACTGTAGCCCTATAATTATACGCTTTGGGAACTTCTGTAAATAATTGCCTTGGATGGGGTTCAAGCAGCTTTCTACTGAGTTCTGGTGTGTACTTAAGGTGTCTCTATGACCTGCCAACTGTGTTTGCTTGCTGGGTGATGAGAGAGGTCACCAAAGCCAGGAAAAACCTAGAAACCACAGCCTCTACCCCAGTTACTAGGTGACTATCAGAACATCTTCTGTAGCAAATGCTTTTGGATTTTCCTGTGCTTATAGTCACTAATATGTGTGCACACATGCTAAGTCGCTTCAGTGGTGTCACTAAGATGATATTTATATAACTGAAATTCTTTCTGTTGCAGGTGACAAAAAACCAATTCAAACTAGGCACATACATGAATTTGTTGGCTTCCGTAAATGAACTTTTTTTTGGCTGCGCTGGGTCTTTATTATGGCATGTGGGCTCTCTGCTGAGGTGCACAGTCTTCTCCAGTTGCCAAGTGNCAAAAAACCAATTCAAACTAGGCACATACATGAATTTGTTGGCTTCCGTAAATGAACTTTTTTTTGGCTGCGCTGGGTCTTTATTATGGCATGTGGGCTGTCTGCTGAGGTGCACAGTCTTCTCCAGTTGCCAAGTGCGGCCTCTAGAGCATATGGGCTCTACAGAGTGCAGGCTCACTGGTTGTTGCTCTCAAGGTTGTCTAGTTGAGGGGCTCAGGCTTAGTCGCCACAAGATATGTGGGATCTTAATTACCTGACCGGGATCTAACCTACGTCCACTGCATTGGAAGGCAGATTCTCAATCACTGGATGACCTAGAAGACCCTGTAAATGAACATTTTAGGGAAATCTTCAGCCATGATTGGATCTCAATGCTGGAATCACTCTCATCTCTGGAAGTTCTTGCTTTCCCTTTTTCCAGACATCACCATGTTGTAATTCTATTCAAGCTTCTCAGGCAAATACCAGCCCAGTTCTTGGTCAGAGCATACCTGGAGAGTGGTGTGCCATTTAGGAATGAATAAATGAAAGAGCACAGTGGTGACATACAAAGCATGGGGTGCTAGGAGCCATCTGCCCCAGCTGAGAGAAGAATTTTATGAATGATGTTGCTTAGAATCACTTGCACTCGCAGTAATAAAAAGCTGCTAATCAGTTTTGGGCTTCCCAGGTGGTACTAGTGGTAAGGAACCCACCTGCCATTAAAGGAAACAAGAGATGTGGGTTCAGTCCCTGGGCTGGGAAGATCCTTGGAGGAGGCACAACAGTCCACTCCAGTATTCTTGCCTGGAGAATCCCATGGACAGAGGGGCTTGGCAGGCTATACAGTCCATAGGGTCACAAAGAGTCATACACAACTGAAGCGACTTAGTACACACACACAATCAGTTTCTGTTACTTCTTAAAATTATCTACAGATAACGCTCTGCTTAATTCCTGCGCCAAAGCCAAAGATCCCCTCTACCCTGCCTTTGGTACATCACGAGATGTAGGAGTCTCTCCTGTCACTCAGCACGCCTGCCCAAAGAGCTTATCAGCTCCCACAGCTTCACCTGCCACTTCCTGGCTGGTGGCTCCCAGACCTCTCTCTCCCCCAGCAGCAGCAGCAGCTGCCTACAGAGCATTTCCACCTCAACAGCCCACACTGATACTGAACTCCACCTGGCCTCTTCCCTTGTGCTTTGATCTCAGAAAATGCATCTCTACAAGAGCTTAAGGAAGCTATCAGGAATGCATGAGACACATCCCTAATCTTGCAGGTGAGTCAGCAATGGCCTCCCTCACACTGCCCCTTTCGGAGAGCCTCTTGGTGACAAGACTCTTTGCTGGACATCCTAAGGGGCTGACCAAATGTGGCCTGACATTGACACGAATTGTTTATTCACAAATATTCACAAAAGTCCAAGACTTACTGAGTCTCTGCTTTCCCTGGCAACTTCCCAGACAAGAAAGAGAATAAAACTCAAATCATGTTCCCATGGGGGCTCCTACTTGTGGGGTGCCCAGGCCTGAAAGACTCATCAAGAAGGCTAGGAGAGGCCTTCAAGAAGGTGGCCCAGGTTAAGAATCCACCTGCCAATGCAGGGGGCATGGGATTGATCCCTGATCCAGGAAGATCCCACAGGCCTCAGGGCAACTAAGCCTGTGAGCCATAAGCACCAAGGTGATGCTCTAGAACTGCGGCACTGCAATAAGAGAAGCTACCACCATGAAAAGCCCACGCACCGCAACCAGAGAGAAGCCTCTACTCACTGCACCCAGAGACAGCCCATGCATGGCAACAAAGACCCAGTAGCTCTGCATAGAAGGTACTTCCCTTGTGGTCCAGTAGCTAAGACTCTGAGCTTCCAGTGCAGGAGCCCAGGTTCAATCCCTGCTCAGGGAGCTAGATCCCACATGCTCCCTGAGCAGCCAGATAAATAAAGGACAGGAAAAGGTCAGTTTTCATTCCAATTCCAAAGAAAGGCAATGTCAAAGAATGCTCAAACGACCGCACAATTGCACTCATCTCACATGCTAGTAAAGTAATGCTCAAAATTCTCCAAGCCAGGCTTCAGCAATACATGAACCGTGAACTCCCTGATGTTCAAGCTGNGGGAGGATCTTTGGGACACACAGAAAAGGGACTTTCTCTTAGAGAAGCCAGGGGCCAGTGTGGGATGAAGGCCACATGCAGCATGCCTTAGAGTGCAAATATCAGAGTGGGCTGAGGGGGTGACTTGAGGCCCAAGGCCTGAGACCAGGAAGCCAGCTCTGGGCAGGACACAGCATCCAGCCAGGCTTGGATTTTATGCCAACCTGCTGACCTTGGCCTAGAGGCCAGGCTATCTTTATTTCGGCTTCAGACAAAGCTGCCATCAGGAAAAGGAGCCTGGGGCCAAGTGTGAGATTGGCAGGGTCAGCCAGTCTAATCTGGGACCAGACTGGTTAATCAGAAACCAGGTTTCTCAACAAAACTTAGATGCAAAGCAGTAGACGAGGGGAACAGTGCCCAGGAGAAGTTTTCCATTTGTTTCCTTTTTAAGATTTCATTTGGGAAAATAGTCCAAACATGTAAGAAAGGGATTTTTCCTACATCTTGATTAAGACACAGGAGTAGGGGAAAAGACTACCCTGGGAATAAAAATCTTCCTAGATCCCAATGCCCCCCTACCCAATCTTGATCTGCATAAATATGCTAAACGCAGGCATGTGAGATCATTTATCACCAGCAGCAGCTGCAGTTGCAACATCAGCAGCCTACTAGTAGTCTGAGACCAGTTTGATAGGGACATTATGATTGTATCTCAGTTCCAAGTAGGAATTTCCCAGATAGGATAAGCCCTGTTATTATAAATCATTTTCCACAGGGGACTCTACTCAATACTCTGAAATGCCCTATGTGGGGAGGCGTGTTCAGGTGTTCATGTTTTGTAAATACCAACTATGTAACAGCTGAGATCACTTATAGCATTGCACGTGCGAATCATGAGGTGCTCATTTGGATATGGAGTACTTTTGTTATATGTGTTTGATCACTCAGTCTTGGCGGACTCTTTGCAACCCCATGGACTATAGCCAGCCTGGCTCCCAGTACAAGAGTACTAGAATGGACTGCCATGCCCTCATCCAGGGGATCTTCCCAATCCAGGGATCAAATCCAGGTCTCCCACATTGCAGGCAAGTTCTTTACCTTCTGAGCCACCAGGGAAGCCCTTTGTTATATGAAAAAGTGCAAATTAAAGTTTCAGTCATTCAGTCGTGTCCGACTCTCTGTGAACCCATGGACTCCTCTGTCCATGGGATTTTCCAGGCAAGAGTACTGGAGTGGGTTGCCATTTCCTTCTCCTGGGGATCTTTCCAACCCAGGGATCCACCTAAAAAGCAGCAGCATTACTGCTGGGTCATGGCTGTGTCTGCTGGGTCAACCACAAGTGGGGAGANGGATTTTCCAGGCAAGAGTACTGGAGTGGGTTGCCATTTCCTTCTCCTGGGGATCTTTCCAACCCAGGGATCCACCTAAAAAGCAGCAGCATTACTGCTGGGTCATGGCTGTGTCTGCTGGGTCAACCACAAGTGGGGAGAATACAGCATGTCTGCTGCTACGGCTGCTGCACCATCCAGGAGAGGATAAACTAGTCTGCAGTTACTACGGCTCCTCGAGATTCCTTCCTGCTTCCCTGCTTGTACCTTGTCTACCATGGGTTCAACGAACAGTGTGCACAGTGAGATACCGCAAGACAATTGGCATCACATACAGGATCACCGATTCAGCCCATATGGGAAAAAAAAAAATCTGAAAAAGAATGAATATATGTATGTGTATAACTGATTCACTTTGCTGTATACCTGAAACCAACACAACATTGTAAACCAAGTATACTTCAATAAAATTTTAAAATATATACATATATATATATGTATATATGTATATATATATAATGTCATTTCCTCCAGGAAGCCAAGCCCTTTACAATTAACACAACTCCAATCACCACCCATGGTTATCGAAACATATATGCCCTTATATCCCTTACCAGGCTCAGTTTTAAAACAATATTAGCTGTCCCAGGTAGCACAGTGATAGAGCATCCATCTGCCAATGCAGAGAGCAAGAGACATGGGTTCGATCCCTGGATCGGGAATATGCCCTGGAGTAGGAAAGGGCAACCTGTTTCAGAGTTATTGTCTGGAAAACTCCATGGACAGAGAAGCTTGGCAGGCTACAATCCATGGGATTGCAAAGTTGGACACGTGACTGAACAACAGCAACAACAGTAATTGATTTATAATTTTGTGCCAATCTCTGCTATACACCAGAGTGACTCAGTTATACACATATAGTATAATATACATTATATATATATATATGCTTTTCAAACTATTCTCATGATTTATCCCAGGAGATTGGATATAGTTCCCTGTGCTATATAGAAGGCTCTGGCTGTTCATCTATATATAATAGCTTACATCTGTAAACTCCAGTCTCCCACGCCCCCTTGGCAACCACAAGTCTGTTTTCCACGTAAGTCTGTTTCTGTTCTGTAGATAGGCTTATTTGTGCCATATTTTAGATTCCATGCATAAGTGAAATCATATGGTATTTGTCTTTCTCTTCCTGCAAGTCTCATATATTTTAACATTTTTAGAGTTTCATTTTTTAAATCACTTATACTGAGGTGTAATTTACATACAATAAAATGCACCCATTTCAAGTATACAGTTCAATCAAGTTTTGACAAATACACACAGCCGAGTAACCAGCAATACAGTTAAGAGCACTTCCATCACCTCATTGACTGAGTTCCAGTCACTGAATTCCCTCCACTGTGTTTCCATCCCCTTTAGAGTCAATCCCACCTCCAGCACCCACCCCAGCAACCAGGCACCTGCTTTCTCTCCTTCTAGATGAGTCTTGCCTATTCGAAAATGTAATATTGGAATTGTATCTGGCTTCTTTCACAATGTCTGTGCGATTTACTCATGTTATTGTGTGTACCTTCTTTCTTTTTTATTGTTGAGTAGTATTTCACTCCCTGGATATTTTACAGTTTTTGGTTATTATGCATAATATGCTTGACTCCACTTTTTGTTTCTGATAGCTTCATTTTTTTTAAATAGTCTTTATTTTTTACAGCAGTTTTAGGTTCACAATAAAATTGAGTTGAAAGTATAGAATTTCCATTCACTCCCTGACTCCACACATGTACAGCCTCCTTAATATCAACATCCCCAGGCCGAGGGATACATTTGTTAACTATGATGAAGCTATACTGACACATTTTTGTCACCCAAAGTCCATAGTTTACCTTAGGTTTCACTTGTGGTGGTATACATTCTATGTGTTTTGACAAATGTGTAATGACCTGTATCCACCACTATAATATCATACAGAATAGCTCCATTGCCCTAAAAACCCTCTGTGCTTTGCTTATTCATCTCTCCTTCCTTCAACCCCTGGCAAACACTGATCTTTTTACTGTCTCCATAGTTTTGCCTATTCCAGAATGTCATGTACTTGGAATAATATAGTACAGATCCTTTGTAGCTTAGCTATTTTTACTCTTAGTAATTATTTGTTTAAGGTTCCTCCTCCACGTCTTTTCATGGCTTGATTATTATAATATATGTGTTTTGCAAATACTTTCTCTCGGTATGTGGTTTGTCTTCTCATTCTTTTGACCTGGCTTACATTTTTGTACTTAAATCTCTGATCCATCTGGAATTTATCTTGATCTAAGGAGTGAGCTTAGAAGTCCAAGTTTTGTTTGGTACAAATGGTATAACCCAGTAATCACAATATGTTTTATCAAATAATCCATTTTCCTTCACTAATTTGAAATGCCACTTTTGTACCAAATTCTCATATGCATTTGGATCTAAAAGACAAAAAATTTTTTTTTAATGTTTAGGTCTATTCATCTTTAGCCATCCAATTTTTTGGGGACATTAAATTTTTTTTTTAATTGAAGAATAATTGCTTTACAGAATGTTTTGGTTTTCTGTCGTACATCAACAAGAATCAGCAATAAATGCACCGATGTCCCCTCTCTCCAGAACCTCCCTCCCTCCCTTCTTTCTCCCCATTCCACCCTTCAGCCTGTCACAGAGCCCTGTTTGAGTTCCCTGAGTCATACAGCAAATTCCCTTTGGCTATCTATTTTACACATGGTATTGTAAATTTTCATGCTACTCTCTCCATACATCTCCCCTAAAAAACAGGATGGTTTTTAAAGTCTGTGTCTAACGGTTACTTAAAACAAGAGGTGTCTATATGTCAACTAAAACGTCTTCAAAAGTTATTTTCATGCATGTGTTCACCATTTCACGGACTTTACTGGAAACAGTGGTTGTGTAAACTACATTGGGATTTGCCCAGGGACCAATTAGGAAGCTCCTTGAGAACAGAGATCATGAAACTGGGTGGGCCCTCCTGTCTACTCTCGCCGGCAGTCCATTCCCTAAGAGTGGTGATTTAGTTACCTCCTTTATCAGCAGGCCATCACAGAATAAGTTATTTTTCCTCCATGGGAGGAAACGACCCTTTTGCTACTACTGTTAAGTGGAGTCCCTGGTGGCTCAGACGGTAAAGCGTCTGCCTATGGTACAGGAGATCCAGGTTTGATCCCTGGGTCAGGAAGATCCTCTGGGGAAGGAAATGGTAACCCACTCCAGTACTCTTGCCTGGAAAATCCCATACATGGAGGAGCATAGTAGGCTACAGTCCATGGGGTGGCAAACAGTCGGACACGACTGAGCAACTTCACTTCATTAAGATGAGAATGCCCCAGGGCAGAGGCTGAAACATCTCTGAAAATCACTGGTTACCACCCCCCTACATACTAGTCACTGCCTTCTTGTTGACTGTTGCTTAAAACAGCTCCAAGCCCTGGGGCCCCCGGAAGAGAAGGTGGCACTGTGTGCCGTGAGCAGAGTAAAAATAAAGACCATTTCTGTTTGGTGTCCATTGCTAACATTCCTCATGGCCAGCAGAAAACCACTTAGGGCTGGATGGTGACCTTGGCTCAGGCTTGCTACCCCTGCACGCCCCACTCTGTCAGTGGTCCACACAGGAAGAGGTGGTCTTCACCTTGACCTTTCCACACCCAAACCCCATCTCTGTCTGGACTGCTTCTGCTTTCCCAGCAGTGGCAAGCTGCTTCCCTTCTCACCTTGGGCTTCTCCCTCTTTCTTTCTCTGTAAATATTTTATTTTCCTTTTCATAAAATAGATGGGACAGAAAAAAGGATCATGAACTGGAATTCAGCTCAGACACCAAAACTCCTAGAGAGTGGGGATGGGGGAGGGGTCAGGACTCTGAATACTGGCCTAAGTCAAAGTTACACACTGCTCCCCAAACTCTGTGTTAGCAGGAGCTCATAATTAACATTTCATATGAAAGAAATTAATAAACTGTGCCATTAAGTGTTTTTATCAACTCTATCTCATTAAAGGTCCACAGCCACAGGTCTACGAGGCTTACTCTGCTGGCAGAACTGAGCTGGGCTCAGCTGCTCAGAGAGCAGCCCTCCTCTGAGCCACAGTGAGCAAAGCATCTTGGGAGGGCCCAGAGCAGAGGGAAAAGCAGGGTGCTGGGGGTTGGAGAGGATATTTCCTGCTCTCCCATGGTTTCACTAGAGCCTGTGCTCCCTCATCTCTAAATGATGGTGGCAATTCCCTCTCAAGGGGTTCTAATGAAGATGAGAAACTTTACACATGAAACTATGTGTAAAACAAGTTATCTGTCACACAACTGAGGCTTAGTGAATGGCACTATTCCAATCGAATTATCCAAGACTCTTTGAAATGACTTTATTCATGGAATTCTTAAATTAGCACCTTTTACTCACTGTGATGATGAATCTTGTTTGGAAATTACATTTTAATGAAACATATCATAGACTTTCTTATTCCTCCCCATTCACCTACTCAGCCAACTCATTATTTCCTTGAGAGTAGTAGTCAGTCCAAGCCACC
>SJYW01001749.1:293628-335012 GCA_006410735.1 Raphicerus campestris | reverse complement strand
ATTCCATTCTAAGCAGTTTTTAGCCTCTGCTTTACTCCCAAGGGATCTGTACGCCCTTGAGTAGTTAGAATGTCTGACATGTCAAAATTTTTGTCTTCATTATATACTATAAACAAGTAGAAGCAACATTAGAAAGTTCTGAGACATTTACACTCCCAAATTACTGTAGGCTAAAAATGTGTCTACAATCTAGTTAATTCCTGGGGTGACTTGATTTAGTTATTGTATAATTTCTCAAACATCATGAAAATAGAATAGGTATACATGGTAAGCTCTCACCAAGCAGCCATGGCCTCATATCTTTTAAAGGTGTGACATTTGCCTTTGAAACTTTAAAATATGCATTGATTCAAGTATTCATAGTTCTACTAAGAGAATGTAATTGAAGTTTTTTAACCTGGATATAACAAAGGTATAGTTGCTGCTGCTGCAGCTGCTGCTGCTGCTAAGTTGCTTCAGTCATGTCTGACTCTGTGCGACCCCATAGACGGCAGCCCACCAGGCTCCCCCATCCCTGGGATTCTCCAGGCAAGAACACTGGAGTGGGTTGCCATTTCCTTCTCCGATCCATGAAAGTGAAAGGTGAAAGTGAAGTCACTCAGTCATGTCTGACTCTTAGCGACCCCATGAACTGCAGCCTACCAGGCTCTTCTGTCCATGGGATTTTCCAGGCAAAAGAGTACTGGAGTGGGGTGCCATTGCCTTCTCCGAAGGTATAGTTACATATAAGTTTTACTTGATTAGAAACCACCCTTGCTACTTTTTTGATGTTGCAGAATAACTATATGCTCTTTTGCTGTCGAAGTTGGCTATTCTTTCTTTGGAATTGTTTGCTAATCAAACTTTTTAAAGCAAATATTTGAGACACTTTGAATTATAACTTTTAACAGTAAAGCATCCAACTTAGTACTTTCATTAGTAGCAAATTACATTGGTGAAACCTTGCAATCTTAACTCAATGGCCACATCACTGAGTCAGAGGGACTCAGGACCAGTTAGAAGGTTAGACATGAAATGAGGCTCTGTTTTAAGGCACTGCGGTGGAGATGGTCAGGGGAAATAGGAAGTTTAGAATGTAGAGCATGTGAGACATGAAGATAGTCAGTTATCAAAAGCCGCAGTGTCCCTTTAACTCCTTTTGAACTGATGTTTGTCCTCCAAACCCACAGGAGCACCCTTGATGTGTTAGAGTCTAAATATTAGAGCAGAGGTCAGTGTGGTCGGAGCAGAGTGAGAAGGGAGGTAAATGAGATTGCGTAGCGTCTTATAGATCATTGTGAGGACTTTGGCTTTTTGGCTGAATGACATAGGAAGTCTTAGAAAAGACTTGATCTGACTTAAAATTTCAATGCAGTCACTTTAGAGTATACATCAGAAGGAGTGGGTCAAGGGTAGAAGCAGAGAGACACTATTTAGAAGGTTGCTCCAGTAACCTTAGTACAATATTGTGGCTTAGACCAGGGTGGAAATGGTGAGAGGTAGGTCACGATTCAAAATTTATTGGGGAGTTCTGAGTCAAGGACATTTGCACAAACATACCATTTTTCATGGAGTTCATTGAGTCCCAGAAATGTCAACCACATTCTCCAGTTAAAAACCCTTGCTGTTTTTAAAGGACATTTACTGCTAAAAATTTTGATTAAAAAGTTATTTGAAAATAAAGATGTATACATGAGGTTTGTAAAAAAGCTGCTGAAAGATCATTTCCCTGCTGCCTTACCACATGTCTCCCTCCCAGTGGGAACTTCTTATTTTATCTGTTTAATCATTGGGTTTAGAATTCTAGAATAACTTATCTTCTGCAGTTGTTGAGAAATCTGATGCTATTATGGCTTTTTTATGTATGTGGTCTTTTCTTTCTAGAAGTCTCTGCTTCTGCCCTTGCCCCATTTCCTCCAATGTATACTCAGTATTTTGAGGGATTGTGTTATTGTAACTTGACATGAGTTTCTTGGATCCATTGTACCTGTTAAACCTGAACTCAGAGTTTGAGTTCATGTTCTTCAGAGAATTAGGCTTTTGCCCCTGGAAGCAGTTTTACCCACTGTAGGTGGGAGAGGGAGAGAATACAACATGGGTATCCCACTTTGCTTCATTACCTGTCAACGTTCAATTCTTTGCTTTATCACCATCTTGAGTACTTGGTGCTCTTGGTCTTTAGACCTCTAAGGGGTCTCAGCAGGGCAAAACTGTTACTGCTGCTGCTGCTGCTATGTTGCTTCAGTTGTGTCCAACTCTGTACGACCCCAGAGATGGCCTCCTACCAGGCTCCCCCGTCCCTGGGATTCTCCAGGCAAGAACACTGGAGTGGATTGCCATTTCCTTCTCCAATGCATGAAAGTGAAAAATGAAAGTGAAGTCGCTCAGTCACGTCTGACTCTTAGTGACCTCATGGACTGCAGCCTACCAGGCTCCTCTGTCCATGGGATTTTCCAGGCAAGAGTACTGGAGTGGGGTGCCATTGCCTTCTCCGAAACTCTTTGGTATTTCCTTCTGCAAGCCTTTCTTCTTTGCCAAGACAGTTGATCCTTTCCATTTGCTTCATTGCTTGAAACCTTTCTCTTGTCTTTGTCCTTGTGGCATTTTCCTTTAGACAGTGGAGAAGAGCTAAATCTAATGTAGTTATTCCTGTTTTCACAGAATAGGGATTTTAAATGTTTATCACCAGCAGTTTTGTTGTCTACATTGATTAATGATTTCAGTGTACAAAATAATTACTTTAAAATAACTTAAAGCAGCATGAAAAACACTGGAGTGTTACTCTTGTATTGCATACCTGTTGCATTTTATAATGTACTCCTTCAGGACAGTATAAGTGTTTGTGCGTATACCCACTTACACTTAACCCCAGCTCTATACAGTTTAGATCCGTGTGTGTTTTATTTATTGAGGGTGTTTTTTTTTGTTTGTTTGTTTTTAAGGGATCATACTGTAAATGTCTAGTTTGTGATCTGGCCCATTAGTAATAGTTCTGTTAAAATTTAGTTGCTATTATCAGTAATTGACACAACTTTTTTTTAATTTATATAACTTTATTGGGGAAGAAATCAGATACTAGCAGAACTATTGGTAGATCACTCATCCATTAATCATTTATTCAGGGCTTTATTAAACTGTATTGGAAGATAGATTAATCTACTAATATCTCCAAGCCTCCTACAACTTAAATGAAGGTTACAAAATGTTTGAGACCCTATTTTGGAAGTGTTGGACATGACTGAGCAACCAGCAGCACTTCACTTTTCTTTGGAGCACAAAAGGCTGTTTGACTTCCGATTTCCATTCTCTGTAGAAGAACAGATCACTCCTTTGTTGACATGCATAAAATAACATCACATTTTCAGTTCTACTGATGCTATAAATTCAGTAGTAGTTTTCCAGCCACATCAGTTATGAACATAAAGTATATTATGTAACCTCAAATCTTTTTAACCATGGAAGGCTTAAATAAAAATGGATGCTCTTAGAATAATGCTGCTTCCTTTGATTTGACAACTCAGCATCCATCTCAAAGAGAGATAAGAAGGCCTTCCTCAGTAATCAGTGCAAAGAAATAGAGGAAATCAATAGAATGGGAAAGACTAGAGATCTCTTCAAGAAAATTAGAGATACCAAGGGAACATTTCATGCAAAGATGGGCTCAATAAAGGACAGAAATGGTATGGACCTAACAGAAGCAGATGATATTAAGAAGAGGTGGCAGGAATACACAGAAGAACTATACAAAAAAGGTCTTCATGACCCAGATAATCACGATGGTGTGATCACTTACCTAGAGCCAGACATCCTGGAACGTGAAGTCAAGTGGGGTTTAGGAAGCATCACTATGAACAGAGCTAGTGGAGGTGATGGAATTCCAGTTGAGCTGTTTCAAATCCTGAAAGATGATGCTGCAGAAGGTTTCTGCTAATCATGAGGAGCAATCATCACCATGAAGGATTTTAGTACTTTTCTAGATATAAGGACATACAAGAATTGGGTTCATAAAATCAGCTCCTGGAAATATCTATCTGAAGACCTGTTCTGCCTGTTTTTCCTCAAGCAGAGTGCCTCATTTCTGCTCTCTACCCTGAACTCCTTTCAGGGGGTGTTGAAAATCAGCAGCTGCATGATTTAATCCTTGTAGAGGTAGATGTAAGGGTCAATTTGTAGTTGACAGGGACCCCTCGTGGTCGTAAATTCAACCACACTTTGGGAGGCATTTTATGGCCATTTTGCCCCGTGGTGCTAGGAAGGCATTCCTAGATCTGGCAGAGATTTCACTCATAGGCCACTCGGTATGCTGCTACTTGACTGGGTCTTTTCAANATTCCATTCTAAGCAGTTTTTAGCCTCTGCTTTACTCCCAAGGGATCTGTACGCCCTTGAGTAGTTAGAATGTCTGACATGTCAAAATTTTTGTCTTCATTATATACTATAAACAAGTAGAAGCAACATTAGAAAGTTCTGAGACATTTACACTCCCAAATTACCGTAGGCTAAAAATGTGTCTACAATCTAGTTAATTCCTGGGGTGACTTGATTTAGTTATTGTATAATTTCTCAAACATCATGAAAATAGAATAGGTATACATGGTAAGCTCTCACCAAGCAGCCATGGCCTCATATCTTTTAAAGGTGTGACATTTGCCTTTGAAACTTTAAAATATGCATTGATTCAAGTATTCATAGTTCTACTAAGAGAATGTAATTGAAGTTTTTTAACCT
The DNA here is from genome assembly GCA_006410735.1 of Raphicerus campestris. Classification (NCBI taxonomy): domain Eukaryota; kingdom Metazoa; phylum Chordata; class Mammalia; order Artiodactyla; family Bovidae; genus Raphicerus; species Raphicerus campestris. The sequence continues at coordinate 330,305 of SJYW01001749.1, read as the reverse complement.
GGATATAACAAAGGTATAGTTGCTGCTGCTGCAGCTGCTGCTGCTGCTAAGTTGCTTCAGTCATGTCTGACTCTGTGCGACCCCATAGACGGCAGCCCACCAGGCTCCCCCATCCCTGGGATTCTCCAGGCAAGAACACTGGAGTGGGTTGCCATTTCCTTCTCCGATCCATGAAAGTGAAAGGTGAAAGTGAAGTCACTCAGTCATGTCTGACTCTTAGCGACCCCATGAACTGCAGCCTACCAGGCTCTTCTGTCCATGGGATTTTCCAGGCAAAAGAGTACTGGAGTGGGGTGCCATTGCCTTCTCCGAAGGTATAGTTACATATAAGTTTTACTTGATTAGAAACCACCCTTGCTACTTTTTTGATGTTGCAGAATAACTATATGCTCTTTTGCTGTCGAAGTTGGCTATTCTTTCTTTGGAATTGTTTGCTAATCAAACTTTTTAAAGCAAATATTTGAGACACTTTGAATTATAACTTTTAACAGTAAAGCATCCAACTTAGTACTTTCATTAGTAGCAAATTACATTGGTGAAACCTTGCAATCTTAACTCAATGGCCACATCACTGAGTCAGAGGGACTCAGGACCAGTTAGAAGGTTAGACATGAAATGAGGCTCTGTTTTAAGGCACTGCGGTGGAGATGGTCAGGGGAAATAGGAAGTTTAGAATGTAGAGCATGTGAGACATGAAGATAGTCAGTTATCAAAAGCCGCAGTGTCCCTTTAACTCCTTTTGAACTGATGCTTGTCCTCCAAACCCACAGGAGCACCCTTGATGTGTTAGAGTCTAAATATTAGAGCAGAGGTCAGTGTGGTCGGAGCAGAGTGAGAAGGGAGGTAAATGAGATTGCGTAGCGTCTTATAGATCATTGTGAGGACTTTGGCTTTTTGGCTGAATGACATAGGAAGTCTTAGAAAAGACTTGATCTGACTTAAAATTTCAATGCAGTCACTTTAGAGTATACATCAGAGGGAGTGGGTCAAGGGTAGAAGCAGAGAGACACTATTTAGAAGGTTGCTCCAGTAACCTTAGTACAATATTGTGGCTTAGACCAGGGTGGAAATGGTGAGAGGTAGGTCACGATTCAAAATTTATTGTGGAGTTCTGAGTCAAGGACATTTGCACAAACATACCATTTTTCATGGAGTTCATTGAGTCCCAGAAATGTCAACCACATTCTCCAGTTAAAAACCCTTGCTGTTTTTAAAGGACATTTACTGCTAAAAATTTTGATTAAAAAGTTATTTGAAAATAAAGATGTATACATGAGGTTTGTAAAAAAGCTGCTGAAAGATCATTTCCCTGCTGCCTTACCACATGTCTCCCTCCCAGTGGGAACTTCTTATTTTATCTGTTTAATCATTGGGTTTAGAATTCTAGAATAACTTATCTTCTGCAGTTGTTGAGAAATCTGATGCTATTATGGCTTTTTTATGTATGTGGTCTTTTGTTCTTTCTAGAAGTCTCTGCTTCTGCCCTTGCCCCATTTCCTCCAATGTATACTCAGTATTTTGAGGGATTGTGTTATTGTAACTTGACATGAGTTTCTTGGATCCATTGTACCTGTTAAACCTGAACTCAGAGTTTGAGTTCATGTTCTTCAGAGAATTAGGCTTTTGCCCCTGGAAACAGTTTTACCCACTGTAGGTGGGAGAGGGAGAGAATACAACGTGGGTATCCCACTTTGCTTCATTACCTGTCAACGTTCAATTCTTTGCCTTTTCATCATCTTGAGTACTTGGTGCTCTTGGTCTTTAGACCTCTAAGGGGTCTCAGCAGGGCAAAACTGTTACTGCTGCTGCTGCTGCTATGTTGCTTCAGTTGTGTCCAACTCTGTGCGACCCCAGAGATGGCCTCCTACCAGGCTCCCCCGTCCCTGGGATTCTCCAGGCAAGAACACTGGAGTGGATTGCCATTTCCTTCTCCAATGCATGAAAGTGAAAAATGAAAGTGAAGTCACTCAGTCACGTCTGACTCTTAGCGACCTCATGGACTGCAGCCTACCAGGCTCCTCTGTCCATGGGATTTTCCAGGCAAGAGTACTGGAGTAAGGTGCCATTGCCTTCTCCGAAACTCTTTGGTATTTCCTTCTGCAAGCCTTTCTTCTTTGCCAAGACAGTTAATCCTTTCCATTTGCTTCATTGCTTGAAACCTTTCTCTTGTCTTTATCCTTGTGGCATTTTCCTTTAGACAGTGGAGAAGAGCTAAATCTAATGTAGTTATTCCTGTTTTCACAGAATAGGGATTTTAAATGTTTATCACCAGCAGTTTTGTTGTCTACATTGATTAATGATTTCAGTGTACAAAATAATTACTTTAAAATAACTTAAAGCAGCATGAAAAACACTGGAGTGTTACTCTTGTATTGCATACCTATTGCATTTTATAATGTACTCCTTCAGGACAGTATAAGTGTTTGTGCATATACCCACTTACACTTAACCCCAGCTCTATACAGTTTAGATCCGTGTGTGTTTTATTTATTGAGGGTTTTTTTTTTTTTTAAGGGATCATACTGTAAACGTCTAGTTTGTGATCTGGCCCATTAGTAATAGTTCTGTTAAAATTTAGTTGCTATTATCAGTAATTGACACTGACAACTTTTTTTTAATTTATATAACTTTATTGGGGAAGAAATCAGATACTAGCAGAACTATTGGTTGATCAGTCATCCATTAATCCATTGCATCATTTATTCAGGGCTTTATTAAACTGTATTGGAAGATAGATTAATCTACTAATATCTCCAAGCCTCCTAACAACTTAAATGAAGGTTACAAAATGTTTGAGACCCTATTTTGGAAGTGTTGGACATGACTGAGCAACCAGCAGCACTTCACTTTTCTTTGGAGCACAAAAGGCTGTTTGACTTCCGATTTCCATTCTCTGTAGAAGAACAGGTCACTCCTTTGTTGACATGCATAAAATAGCATCACATTTTCAGTTCTACTGATGCTATAAATTCAATAGTAGTTTTCCAGCCACATCAGTTATGAACATAAAGTATATTATGTAACCTCAAATCTTTTTAACCATGGAAGGCTTAAGTAAAAATGGATGCTCTTAGAATAATGCTGCTTCCTTTTATTTGACAACTCAGCATCCATCTCAAAGAGAGATAAGAAGGCCTTCCTCAGAAATCATGTGCAAAGTAATCAGTGCAAAGAAATAGAGGAAATCAATAGAATGGGAAAGACTCGAGATCTCTTCAAGAAAATTAGAGATACCAAGGGAACATTTCATGCAAAGATGGCCTCAATAAAGGACAGAAATGGTATGGATGTAACAGAAGCAGAAGATATTAAGAAGAGGTGGCAAGAATACACAGAAGAACTATACAAAAAAGGTCTTCATGACCCAGATAATCACGATGGTGTGATCACTTACCTAGAGCCAGACATCCTGGAACGTGAAGTCAAGTGGGGTTTAGGAAGCATCACTATGAACAGAGCTAGTGGAGGTGATGGAATTCCAGTTGAGCTGTTTCAAATCCTGAAAGATGATGCTGCAGAAGGTTTCTGCTAATCATGAGGAGCAATCATCACCATGAAGGATTTTAGTACTTTTCTAGATATAAGGACATACAAGAATTGGGTTCATAAAATCAGCTCCTGGAACTATCTATCTGAAGACCTGTTCTGCCTGTTTTTCCTCAAGCAGAGTGCCTCATTTCTGCTCTCTACCCTGAACTCCTTTCAGGGGGTGTTGAAAATCAGCAGCTGCATGATTTAATCCTTGTAGAGGTAGATGTAAGGGTCAATTTGTAGTTGACAGGGACCCCTCGTGGTCGTAAATTCAACCACACTTTGGGAGGCATTTTATGGCCATTTTGCCCCGTGGTGCTAGGAAGGCATTCCTAGATCTGGCAGAGATTTCACTCATAGGCCACTCGGTATGCTGCTACTTGACTGGGTCTTTTCAACAGTAACTACAGGACTCTGTACGACCCATGTTACTAATCTGTTATGATCCAGGCGGACATGTCCTCTTATTTATCTTCCTATATCTAGAGTTAGGGTCATAACTCATAAAATTATATTTTTGTCAGATACTCAGTCACACACTTGGTAATGCAAGAAACAATAATCTTGTAAAATAGCTAGCAGTGTTACTAAAATTGTAAGAATTAAACCAAGATCTTGCACTCGATGCAGCCCAGTATATCCTCAGGTTGTCAAGACTATTTCTTGAGTATTGAAAGATAAGGTAGGAGTTTGAGAAATAGGATATATCTCACATAATTGTCTCAGATTCAACACAAGTAATATCTGGGCAAGGAATACTAAATAAACCCTTATAACAGTATTTAAAGCTGTGATGTGATACACTAATACAGTTTAACAATAGCACCCACTGTTTGGACTCTTCAGCTAATTTTTCTTGCTAGCTAGATAATAAACTCTTGCTTTTAGCTTCAAAATGTTTCTATACAAATTCATGAAACATGTAAAAAATTATTTAGTCTCCTAAATACAGAAATTGTAGATTTTAGTGCCTTCTCAAAGCCCCAGTTGCTCATTTTATTTCACAGCTCTGTGCATGTGTACTAATTTATGAGTTAAGTAGAGTTTTGTTGTTTGTACTTTCTTGTAGATGTGGTGGTACCGTGGGAGCTATTCTGACATGTCCACTGGAAGTTGTGAAAACACGGCTGCAGTCGTCTTCTGTGACACTGTATATCTCTGAAGTTCAGCTGAGCACCATGGCTGGAGCCAGTGTCAATCGAGTAGTGTCTCCCGGACCTCTCCATTGTCTAAAGTGAGAGCGCAGTGTTCATTAGTTGTTGTTGTTGTTGATTTACCTTAATGATAGCCTTGTTGACTTATTTATATTCTGCCATATTTGAAAAAGGTTTTACAGACTTAGTGACAGAATTACTCTCACCTGTTCAGTAGAAACAGTGAACATCCCTAATGGAGAGAAAAAGTAAATTGGATAATATAAAACATAATATTATTTCCAAATCATGTGCATTTAAAATATTTTTCTACGTTTATCCATTCAATTTATTTTCTAAAGATATATTTCAGAAAGATAGCAAAATAAACTCATACTTCGTGTTTATTTTGTTTAGATTATGAATTCTAAAACAATTTAGTTTTTGAAATGTGATAATGTTAAATACTAATTCTTGTATGTGTGTTTTTAATTTTCAGAGTACTCACACATAAGTACATCCAATTAATGACAGTCTGATTTTTATACAGCCTAAATAAAACCAAGATTTAAAGCAAATTTTAAAATGTAATTTAGTGTTTGGCATTTCTTGGTGGTTTCAAAAAGATGTGTTTTTACATTCTGTCATACTTTATTATATTACAAATTAGATTAGAAATTTCAAAATTGTTGAAAATGGGGGACTTGCCTGGTGGTCCAGTGGCTAAGACTCCATGCACCCAAAGCACAGGCCTCGGGTTTGATCCCTGGTCAGGGAACCAGACCTCACATGCCATAACTAAGACCCAGTACAGCTAAATAAATAAGTAAATTTTTTTTTTNATGTAAAAAATTATTTAGTCTCCTAAATACAGAAATTGTAGATTTTAGTGCCTTCTCAAAGCCCCAGTTGCTCATTTTATTTCACAGCTCTGTGCATGTGTACTAATTTATGAGTTAAGTAGAGTTTTGTTGTTTGTACTTTCTTGTAGATGTGGTGGTACCGTGGGAGCTATTCTGACATGTCCACTGGAAGTTGTGAAAACACGGCTGCAGTCGTCTTCTGTGACACTGTATATCTCTGAAGTTCAGCTGAGCACCATGGCTGGAGCCAGTGTCAATCGAGTAGTGTCTCCCGGACCTCTCCATTGTCTAAAGTGAGAGCGCAGTGTTCATTAGTTGTTGTTGTTGTTGATTTACCTTAATGATAGCCTTGTTGACTTATTTATATTCTGCCATATTTGAAAAAGGTTTTACAGACTTAGTGACAGAATTACTCTCACCTGTTCAGTAGAAACAGTGAACATCCCTAATGGAGAGAAAAAGTAAATTGGATAATATAAAACATAATATTATTTCCAAATCATGTGCATTTAAAATATTTTTCTACGTTTATCCATTCAATTTATTTTCTAAAGATATATTTCAGAAAGATAGCAAAATAAACTCATACTTCGTGTTTATTTTGTTTAGATTATGAATTCTAAAACAATTTAGTTTTTGAAATGTGATAATGTTAAATACTAATTCTTGTATGTGTGTTTTTAATTTTCAGAGTACTCACACATAAGTACATCCAATTAATGACAGTCTGATTTTTATACAGCCTAAATAAAACCAAGATTTAAAGCAAATTTTAAAATGTAATTTAGTGTTTGGCATTTCTTGGTGGTTTCAAAAAGATGTGTTTTTACATTCTGTCATACTTTATTATATTACAAATTAGATTAGAAATTTCAAAATTGTTGAAAATGGGGGACTTGCCTGGTGGTCCAGTGGCTAAGACTCCATGCACCCAAAGCACAGGCCTCGGGTTTGATCCCTGGTCAGGGAACCAGACCTCACATGCCATAACTAAGACCCAGTACAGCTAAATAAATAAGTAAATTTTTTTTTTAAAAACTATTGAACTTGGATTTTACATGTTTTAACTTAAGTGTTTAACTGAATGGGCTTCCAAGGTGGCTCAGTGGCAAAGAATCCATCTGCCAATGCAGGAGATGTGGGTTTGATCCCTGGCTTGGGAAGGTTCCCTGGAAAAGAAAATAGCAACCCACTCCCATATTCTTGCCTGGGAAATCCCATGGACAGAGGAGTGTGGTGGGCTTCAGTCAGTGGGGCTGCAAAGAATTGGACACAGCTTAACGACCAAGCACAAGCGTGAGTGGGTGACTCAAGGCTTGTGTGTCTGTCTTATCAGCTCACTTGGGACATAATCTATTTGAACTTAATTCAGTAGTGTTTATTTTGTGGTAGCAAGTAAACCCATACTTTGTGTTTACTTTCACTACTAAAAGGTTTCATCACTTTTTTCAAACTTACTTAAGTACTTGAGTAGGGAGAATAAAATTGTTAACAATTTCAGGTTAACATGCATAGTTACAGATAAATACTTCTATGTGGTTAATAATAATCTTTTAATACCATGATTCTGACATTACCACTGACTTCCTCTTCTTAAAATTCTTCCTTTGGCCTTTTTGACAGTACTATATTTTTTTTTATTTCATTTTTCAGTGGTTTTGCCTTCTCTGACTTTCCTCAGAGGAACTAACAGGAATCTGGTTACTGTTTTAATTTCTCAGTTTTTCAGGGACTGTAACCCACCAGGCTCCTCCGTCCGTGGCATTTCCCAGGCAAGAACACTAGAGTGGATTGCCATTTCCTTCTCCAGAGGATCTTTGCAACCCAGGGGTCAAGGCCAAGTCTCTTGCATCATCTGCACTGGCAGGTGGATTCTTTACCGTTAGTGCTGCCTAGGACTCCCGCATGTAAAAAGTCAGTTTAATGTTTCACGTGTCATCAGCACCCAGATGACTTCCAAGTCTGCATTTTCTTGCCTTAATCTCTCTTCGTATTCCCATTTTTTCCCTTAATCAGTGTGTTTTATGGGTTCCTCCTTTTTTCCCATCATCTCGATTCAGAGATAATTTACATATCATAAAATTCACCCATTTAAGGTATAGTTCAGTTGTTGTTCATATATTATATTCAGAGTTTGCATTCACAGAGTTGTATATTCACATCACCACACTCTAAATTTAGAATACACTCATCATCACCACAAAAGGAAACCCTTTCCTGTTAGTAGTCACTCCTATTTTTTCTCTTTTTCTCACCACCCCCCGCCCTAGGCAACAACTACTAATCTATTTTGTGTCATTAAGGACTTGCATATTCAGGGAATTTTATGTGAATGAAATTATGTAATATGTGGTCTTTTGTGCCTGATTTCTTTTCACTCAGCCTGTTTTCAAAGTTCATCTATGCTGTAGCAAGCGTCTTTTTATTGCCAAATGTTCCATTGTGTAGGTATGTACTACATGCATTTATCCATGTTGATGAACATTTGCATTGTCTCCCCTTTTGGAGTATTGTGAATAATTCCACTATAGAAACCTGTTTTCTTGTTCATGTTCTCTCTTTTGGGGGGATATATATTGTATTAGGAGTAGAATTGCTGGTCATTTTAACACTTTGGGGAACTGCCAAACCATTTTCCAGAATGGATGCATCATTTTACATTCCCACCACGAATGAATGAGGTTTCTAATTCCTCGCCAAAATATAAAATAAAAATTCTCACCAGCCTTTGTTTTACTCCATCTGTTTTTATGTAACCATCCTAGTGGGTATGAAGTGTTTCATGGCTTCTTAACCAGGAATTTTGGGAATTCCCCCTTAGGTTCTGTTAGTTTCTTAGGGTCTCATGGATGAACTTCCAGAGAGCTATAAATTAGGTTGAAATTGTGTGCGATATTGTGAGTGTTTGCAAATGTTTTTCTATTTTAAAGGACAATTACCTTTCTTAACTTCTCAAAAGAATTTATCACAGAAGGGAGTAGCAAACACTGAAATTTATTAAATGTGTTCTACAATTTGTCATTCTTAATTCTGCTTCTTTCGAACCTAGTTTTATCTAAAGTGTTCTGTATCATCTATATCAGTCATCTGGCAGCATGGTAAAATTGCAAGTTGCTAAACACTGTCCTGTACCTATTGAATCAGAATACTTTGAGGGTNGAGTTTTGTTGTTTGTACTTTCTTGTAGATGTGGTGGTACCGTGGGAGCTATTCTGACATGTCCACTGGAAGTTGTGAAAACACGGCTGCAGTCGTCTTCTGTGACACTGTATATCTCTGAAGTTCAGCTGAGCACCATGGCTGGAGCCAGTGTCAATCGAGTAGTGTCTCCCGGACCTCTCCATTGTCTAAAGTGAGAGCGCAGTGTTCATTAGTTGTTGTTGTTGTTGATTTACCTTAATGATAGCCTTGTTGACTTATTTATATTCTGCCATATTTGAAAAAGGTTTTACAGACTTAGTGACAGAATTACTCTCACCTGTTCAGTAGAAACAGTGAACATCCCTAATGGAGAGAAAAAGTAAATTGGATAATATAAAACATAATATTATTTCCAAATCATGTGCATTTAAAATATTTTTCTACATTTATCCATTCAATTTATTTTCTAAAGATATATTTCAGAAAGATAGCAAAATAAACTCATACTTCGTGTTTATTTTGTTTAGATTATGAATTCTAAAACAATTTAGTTTTTGAAATGTGATAATGTTAAATACTAATTCTTGTATGTGTGTTTTTAATTTTCAGAGTACTCACACATAAGTACATCCAATTAATGACAGTCTGATTTTTATACAGCCTAAATAAAACCAAGATTTAAAGCAAATTTTAAAATGTAATTTAGTGTTTGGCATTTCTTGGTGGTTTCAAAAAGATGTGTTTTTACATTCTGTCATACTTTATTATATTACAAATTAGATTAGAAATTTCAAAATTGTTGAAAATGGGGGACTTGCCTGGTGGTCCAGTGGCTAAGACTCCATGCACCCAAAGCACAGGCCTCGGGTTTGATCCCTGGTCAGGGAACCAGACCTCACATGCCATAACTAAGACCCAGTACGGCTAAATAAATAAGTAAATTTTTTTTTTTAAAAACTATTGAACTTGGATTTTACATGTTTTAACTTAAGTGTTTAACTGAATGGGCTTCCAAGGTGGCTCAGTGGCAAAGAATCCATCTGCCAATGCAGGAGATGTGGGTTTGATCCCTGGCTTGGGAAGGTTCCCTGGAAAAGAAAATAGCAACCCACTCCCATATTCTTGCCTGGGAAATCCCATGGACAGAGGAGTGTGGTGGGCTTCAGTCAGTGGGGCTGCAAAGAATTGGACACAGCTTAACGACCAAGCACAAGCGTGAGTGGGTGACTCAAGGCCTGTGTGTCTGTCTTATCAGCTCACTTGGGACATAATCTATTTGAACTTAATTCAGTAGTGTTTATTTTGTGGTAGCAAGTAAACCCATACTTTGTGTTTACTTTCACTACTAAAAGGTTTCATCACTTTTTTCAAACTTACTTAAGTACTTGAGTAGGGAGAATAAAATTGTTAACAATTTCAGGTTAACATGCATAGTTACAGATAAATACTTCTATGTGGTTAATAATAATCTTTTAATACCATGATTCTGACATTACCACTGACTTCCTCTTCTTAAAATTCTTCCTTTGGCCTTTTTGACAGTACTATATTTTTTTTTATTTCATTTTTCAGTGGTTTTGCCTTCTCTGACTTTCCTCAGAGGAACTAACAGGAATCTGGTTACTGTTTTAATTTCTCAGTTTTTCAGGGACTGTAACCCACCAGGCTCCTCCGTCCATGGCATTTCCCAGGCAAGAACACTAGAGTGGATTGCCATTTCCTTCTCCAGAGGATCTTTGCAACCCAGGGGTCAAGGCCAAGTCTCTTGCATCATCTGCACTGGCAGGTGGATTCTTTACCGTTAGTGCCGCCTAGGACTCCCGCATGTAAAAAGTCAGTTTAATGTTTCACGTGTCATCAGCACCCAGATGACTTCCAAGTCTGCATTTTCTTGCCTTAACCTCTCTTCCTATTCCCATTTTTTCCCTTAATCAGTGTGTTTTATGGCTTCCTCCTTTTTTCCCATCATCTCGATTCAGAGATAATTTACATATCATAAAATTCACCCATTTAAGGTATAGTTCAGTTGTTGTTCATATATTATATTCAGAGTTTGCATTCACAGAGTTGTATATTCACATCACCACACTCTAAATTTAGAATACACTCATCATCACCACAAAAGGAAACCCTTTCCTGTTAGTAGTCACTCCTATTTTTTCTCTTTTTCTCACCACCCCCCGCCCTAGGCAACAACTACTAATCTATTTTGTGTCATTAAGGACTTGCATATTCAGGGAATTTTATGTGAATGAAATTATGTAATATGTGGTCTTTTGTGCCTGATTTCTTTTCACTCAGCCTGTTTTCAAAGTTCATCTATGCTGTAGCAAGCGTCTTTTTATTGCCAAATGTTCCATTGTGTAGGTATGTACTACATGCATTTATCCATGTTGATGAACATTTGCATTGTCTCCCCTTTTGGAGTATTGTGAATAATTCCACTATAGAAACCTGTTTTCTTGTTCATGTTCTCTCTTTTGGGGGGATATATATTGTATTAGGAGTAGAANTCGGTAGGTATGCACTACATGCATTTATCCACCCATCGGTTGATGAACATTTGCATTGTCTCCCCTTTTGGAGTATTGTGAATAATTCCATTATAGAAACCTGTTTTCTTGTTCATGTTCTCTCTTTTGGGGGGATATATATTGTATTAGGAGTAGAATTGCTGGTCATTTTAACACTTTGGGGAACTGCCAAACCATTTTCCAGAATGGATGCATCATTTTACATTCCCACCACGAATGAATGAGGTTTCTAATTCCTCGCCAAAATATAAAATAAAAATTCTCACCAGCCTTTGTTTTACTCCATCTGTTTTTATGTAACCATCCTAGTGGGTATGAAGTGTTTCATGGCTTCTTAACCAGGAATTTTGGGAATTCCCCCTTAGGTTCTGTTAGTTTCTTAGGGTCTCATGGATGAACTTCCAGAGAGCTATAAATTAGGTTGAAATTGTGTGCGATATTGTGAGTGTTTGCAAATGTTTTTCTATTTTAAAGGACAATTACCTTTCTTAACTTCTCAAAAGAATTTATCACAGAAGGGAGTAGCAAACACTGAAATTTATTAAATGTGTTCTACAATTTGTCATTCTTAATTCTGCTTCTTTCGAACCTAGTTTTATCTAAAGTGTTCTGTATCATCTATATCAGTCATCTGGCAGCATGGTAAAATTGCAAGTTGCTAAACACTGTCCTGTACCTATTGAATCAGAATACTTTGAGGGTATAATCTAAGAAATTTTCATTTTGAACAAATGCTCCAATAATAATGATAATATTAAGATTTATCAGGTGTTTACTGTAAGCCTGGTACTCTTTTAAGCTCTTTTTTTTTTTTTAATTAACTTGGGCTTCCCAGGTGGTGCTAATGGTAAAGAACCTGCTTGCCAGTCCAAGAGACATAAGAGATCTGGGTTTGATCCTTGGGAAGGGAAGGTCCCCTGGAGAAGGGCATGGCAACCCACTCCAGTATTCTTGCTTGGAGAATCCCGTGAACAGACGAGACTGGCAGGCTACAGTTCATAGCGTCACAGGGTCGGACACAACGAAAGTGACTTAGCACATAACACACATTCTTCATAGTAACCACCACCCGACCTCCNCGGTATTCTTGCTTGGAGAATCCCGTGAACAGACGAGACTGGCAGGCTACAGTTCATAGCGTCACAGGGTCGGACACAACGAAAGTGACTTAGCACATAACACACATTCTTCATAGTAACCACCACCCGACCTCCCCCCTGAAAATATTGTTTTCTTATTTAATGTTAATGAAAAATAAGGATAAGAGAAAGGTCATTACTTTATGTTTCACAACTAGTCAGTTACCAGAATTGGGCCTTATATTAAGGCCCCACAATTCAGGACCTTAATTAAGCATTATACTCAACTGCCTTTCAAGCAGTCATTCTTAAGCATATAGATGCTTCAGAACCATTGGCCTAGTCTCTTAACTCTGAGTTAAAATACCTACACTTCATCAATCTATGTTTCTTACCCCCAGATCTCATTTAATAACTCACCTTCAGAAAGCCTTCTGTGACTTGGACATGCCTCTCTGTTCCTCTCCCTGCTGAGCCTGTGTTTCAGTTCAGTTCAGCTCAGTCGTGTCTGACTCTGCGACCCCATGAATCGCAGCATGCCAGGCCTCCCTGTCCATCACCAACTCCCGGAGTTCACCCAAACTCATGTCCATCGAGTCAGTGATGCCATCCAGCCATCTTATCCTCTGTCGTCCCCTTCTGCCCCCAATCCCTCCCAGCATCAGAGTCTTTTCCAGTGAGTGAGCTCTTTGCATCAGGTGGCCAAAGTAGAGCCTGTGTTTAGTATTTACTTATTAATATGGTCTGTTAAATTACTTCAGCCTTATTCTTTTTTCCACAAATGGACAGATTTCTCAGTGGGAGGGTCCTTACCATGTTTTCTTACTGTGTTTAGTTTTTACACAATAACTATTCAGTATAGTAAATGTTAACTAATTAGAGGGAGAAACAGTAGCAGACTAACCATTTTAGTACCCTGAAGAATGTAAGGGTACTAACATTAGTAGATTAATTAGTAAATTACTAGTAGATTAGTAATGGCAACCCACTCCAGTACTCTTGCCTGGAAAACCCCAGGGATGGAGGGGCATGGTAGGCTACAGTCCATGGGGTCACAAAGAGTCAGACACGACTGAATGACTTCACTTCACAGTACTAACATTAGTAGGTAGATTTTTGCCGTTTCACTAAAGTGGTTGGATAACATACTGCTGCAATGGGATAGCATTGTTCAGTATCAAGGAAGGGATCTCCAATACTAGGAAGCAACTGCATTTCTAATTGGGAATTGAAGTTGCTGGTAAAGATAGTAAAATGGAGGAGATTAGAGAAAAGAGTAGCATGATCATATGAAAATGTAGAAGTCTATATTGATGATTATGTCTCTGAAACTTTCAGGAAAGAATCTAAATGGAGTTTCACTAGTAAATCTGTTATCAATCTTTATTATATACTTTGTCAAGGAAAGCAGGTTTTCATACGTGAGGTGAGGAACACTGACAAGAGCATTTATAACATGGTACAAACATAGATTTAGACTTTATGTTTTCTGTATAAATAAAGTACCGCACTTTGAAGGACTTTCCTTTCTAAATAATATTTTTCTCTTTCAGGGTGATCTTGGAAAAAGAAGGGCCTCGTTCCCTATTTAGAGGATTAGGCCCCAATTTGGTGGGAGTGGCCCCTTCCAGGTAAAAAAATACATTTAAGTTAACTCAACTGTGGCAGTCTTTCTTATTTCAAGTTTAATGAGAGGAGATGCTGACAGGAAGTCAAGATGATAAGGCTGAAGCACTGTGACAGACTGATACCAGTAACCGTCCAAAAGGATGGGCAGGTTGTGTCATGTGGAGATGTGAAGGGCCTCAGTTGTCATTGTCATGTATGAGATTGTCATGAAGCAGTCTTTGCACCAAGATCAACACAACCAAAAAGGCCTTAATATTTTGTCATTTTTCTCTGATATCTTTTTATCTTAGATTGACTTTTTCCATGATAGAACACAGCAGAGTTCACATTCAGAAAATGTGTACCCAGGTCTCTGTATCCAAACAGTGTGGCAGAACCAGATCCCATTATTTATGGGATTTCAACTTTTTGTGGGCTCTTTCTTTTTAAAACTTGATCCAAAATTCATTCTGATTGTGAGGTCTGAAAAAAATGTGTAGCGTAAAGCTTGACATGTCACCTTAAACACATCCCCTCTCACCCAGCGTACCTTTCTACACACAGTTACTCTCTGCCCTGCCCAGATGATAAAAGTTTGGTTTAAAGTCTTCCTTTATTTTTTTCTGGCTAATTGTGTACATGAAAAGCACAATATATATGTTTATTATCATTTATACAAATTGAATCGTATTGAACTGTTCACCAAGTCTGTCTTGAAACTTTTTCCATGAAAATAGCTGAGTTTTTTAAAAACTTTTATAGTATGATTGACCCCCTTATTTGTAAATCTTTAGATTTATTTCCAGATTTTTGCTGTAAAAAACAATGGTTTTGGAAACATAGCTGTGCCTTTATCTGTGAGTACTTAAGCAAGTATTTTTCTTTAGGATAGCTACCTAAAAGTAGAATTTCTGGACAGAAGGGCATATGAACATTTAAAGTTAGCGAATAATTGCTCAAATCCCTTCTGAAAAGGCATGCCATCCTTTTATTCTCAAGTAGGGAATTAGTTGCTCTTTATCCACATATTACAAATGTTGGCAACTCTCCATGTATTTTAGTACTTGCCAAATAGATTAGCCATGATTTTTGCTGTTTTAATATGTTTTATATTGGTGATTTCATGTCCTCTTCCTTGTAACTGTTTTTCATTTGTATCTCTCTTCTGTGAATTACATATGCATATTCCTTGCCCATTTTCTCATGAGGGTGCTTTTTTTTCTTATTCATATCTAGTAATTCAGTGTTTATTCCTCTTCCTACTTTGATATCATTCAGTATGCCCTTTTTTTTTTTTCATGAAAAAGAATATTTCATTTTCAGTTGTATTGACTTCCGTATGTTCTTAAGCACATTAAAAAAAAAAATACAGCAGTGAGATTTGCCTTTCCCTTCTTAGAGAATCAGGATTATTGGAAAATAACAAGATACTTGATACAGCCCCAAGTAACTCAATGCCTGGAAAGCTATAAACAGTGAGGAGGTAGTTGAGTGCATAAAATCACAGTTAATAAGTTAGCAGGGAAAATATTTACAAATTTAATGCAGTGTTTACAAATGTTAGAATACCTGATATGACCCAGTGTGACTGATTCCTTTTGCAGTTGTTCTGTCTGTTTAAGGATGCTGTAAGCTACTCTCTGTGTAGTATAGATTGATACATAGCACAGTGTGTCAAAATTGTTGAACATTCACTCTGATTGTCAGCTCTTCCTCTCTTCAAAAACAGCATAAAATACCCACATCCCGTCTCCTTACATATATTTAACTTACCCTTAGTGCTATATAGGCCTTTCAGCCTTATTCATGTGTTTTCTGATCATCAAAGTCTTATACAAACACTTCTTGTTTCAGTCTCTTGCTGTTAAAATATTGGGATATGAGCATCTGTTTGAGAATGCTCTACATTTAAGTTTATCTTTAACAAATCAATACAAAAAATACTTCATGGACGTCTTTAAAAATATGTTGATATTACACAAAAATGTAAATAACTTAAGATTTTGTTTATGTTTTTAGATTTCTGGACTCTGAAATAATAAAGATCAATTTATATGCCATTTAAATCTTATTAATTAAGCAACATGCTTATTGACAAAACTAAAATCTTTATTTTAGAGCCATATACTTTGCTGCTTATTCAAACTGCAAGGAAAAGTTGAATGGTTTATTTGATCCTGATTCTACCCAGGTACACATGATTTCAGCTGCAATGGCAGGTATGAATACATGATATTAAAAAACAAAATTTTCTGACACCTAGAGACTTAATATTGCTTTTTGATGAATTTAACCTTGTAAAGTTAAGGCAATGTGCTTTTCATTGATTCACATCTGCAAGCATGAATTTTACATTTTTTAGTATACCATAAATTTGATTAAATAGTATATGTAAAATCTGTTGTCAATTGGCATTTATGTATTTAGAAGTTTGTGATACATGCAGGTAATATAATATTTACATTGTCTTGTGTAGTCCACTGAATATTTTGTGATCACTTTTAACTGTTTTAAGAATCCAACCATAATTACACTTAAAATTACAGAGCTGTAATTTACTCTTTTCTCCTCAATTTCTGTTAGTGCCTTTTCCTTTTTTGCTGCATGTTTTGGCTTCTGTCTGAAATGTGCCGGCAGTTCTTGGTAAAGTATTCATTTTGTCCTGTGCTCAAATGCTNCCATAATTACACTTAAAATTATAGAGCTGTAATTTACTCTTTTCTCCTCAATTTCTGTTAGTGCCTTTTCCTTTTTTGCTGCATGTTTTGGCTTCTGTCTGAAATGTGCCGGCAGTTCTTGGTAAAGTATTCATTTTGTCCTGTGCTCAAATGCTGAAATTTTTGTGAGTGGTGTATTACTGATAACTCAGTTATTATAATGTATGTATTGAAAAATATGTTTAGCATTCCACATAAATCACACTAAGATAGCACTGAAAATGTAGCTGTGCACCAGATACCTGTACAAGCTTGCTCTAGAAATGTTTCCAGGAACTCTTTCATCATCATTCATGAGAATGTATGATTGTGAATTAAAATAGCTAGTCTTGGACCTCTGCACTGCCTTAAAGATAATCTGGGAGATTGGTTTGACCAGTGTGGTTCTGGAATCATTTGCTGCCATGCATGTTAGACAAAGCCATGACCTTTATTTCTCATCAGAAAATTCTCTCTAGTTCTGAGATTTGTTGCATATTTAATCATGTCTCACATTTCTAAATTATGCTGTGACTTTATAAAGCAAATTATAACTACCTTTTATCAACTGTTGATCGAGAAATTGAATGTCAGATGCTTGATAATGAGTAAACTATTTTCTGTTTAGAAATAAATTGGATCAATTTCAACCACATAATTAATGAACTAAGTGTAAGTTTGAAATACTAATTTCTTGAGAGGTCAATAGCCGTATAATCTAGTACATACCTTACAAATTATTTTTATGGCTTTTTATATTTAGTTATGTTAACTGACTCACAAGAGTTTTAAAACTGGAAAGTAAAGCTTTAAAGATCAAGGTGGTGACATACTCTTTACCAAAGAAAAAGAGATCTTAGGCAAGTTAGGTAGCTCATGTGACTCTCCATTACCTTAGGTTATATTTTGAGAATCAGTTCTTAAATACCACAGAGATCATCTAATTACAGTTAGATTTTTTTAATATATTTTGATAAATGTTGGATATGAATATATATGATTTTTCTCTCCAAATTTGAGTCTATAAAGTTAGTGGCTATTTCAAACTATATAACCACTATGTTANTTAAATACCACAGAGATCATCTAGTTACAGTTAGATTTTTTTAATATATTTTGATAAATGTTGGATATGAATATATATGATTTTTCTCTCCAAATTTGAGTCTATAAAGTTAGTGGCTATTTCAAACTATATAACCACTATGTTAGGGTCTTTAAGAATATATTTCTGGATTATCAGTGTTCATGTTTTTGTTTTTTTAACCCCAGAAAATTGTAAAGAAATGTTAATCTTTCTTTTTTGAAAGACTTGATGCCAAGAAAGTAGGTAAGCAATTATTTTAAGTTGAGGATAGTTGTTAATATATTCAGTATTGCAAATTTAGGGTTTCAGAAAACCAATTCCCACTGGAACATCTTTCGTTAGACTATCTCATCAAAATTTATTACTATATTTGTATCATATTGCAAAGATTTTCAGTGGAATTGTCATTTTGTACTTTTTGTCAAATGTGTACGAATGTTAACTTGTAGTTCTGTTTTTATCTATGCGTTGATACTATTTCCCAACTTGAATTTCTTGAATTTTGGTAAACTTGAAAGACTTACATTGTTCAGAGAGTATTGTACTATACGCTTGTGTAATTTGAAAATACTTCTTCCATTTGTTTGCAGTTAGATTTTTTCTGAGAATTACATCTTCAGAGCTTCTTTGCAACTGTTCATAAGCAATAATATTTAGCTTTGNCTTACATTGTTCAGAGAGTGTTGTACTCTATACGCTTGTGTAATTTGAAAATACTTCTTCCATTTGTTTGCAGTTAGATTTTTTCTGAGAATTACATCTTCAGAGCTTCTTTGCAACTGTTCATAAGCAATAATATTTAGCTTTGCAGTTTTTATACATAGCTACATGGTTGGTGAAACTGAATGGTCCCATGCAGACTTGTTAAGATAGCCTTTGGCCCCCTTCACTCTTGTAATAATCTAGACTGTTTTTTCTTCAGGATCATTTTTAGAGGTCTTCAAAATATGAACTGGGGGTGCAAAGTGCTTAGAGGCAGTCATTTGAAAATGTGTTTTCTTACTATTCAAAAAAATGCTAACCTTGTCACTTTAGTATAAAAAATGTACCACTGTTGATAATGCCTGCAAGATTTTGCCACATCAAATAGCACATGCATTAAGAGTTTAGTAACTGTGTACATAATTTTTATTCCAAATAACCTCTTGGTTCAGTTGCCTTTTGCAGTCTATTGATATGAAATTGAATACTAAACCTATTTAATTTAAAGGACAGTTTATTTAAAGGCTGTCTTATTTTCATTTGTTTTAGTGTTTCAAGGAAATAATGTAAGAATTTGTAAACTCTGAACTTGAGCTATAAATTTTCATGCATCAAAAAACTTTTTTCTAGTTGTGAGGCTACTTAATCAGGTTAAGTAAGAGTGACTTTGTTTTACTACCTTCCCCCCTCCCCCTTCATATGACCTTTGGCAGACTAAATATTATCATTGAGGGTATTTATTTTCTTGAGGGTTTTTGTGTGTTTTTGTTTAAATGAGTTTGCATATCCCTCTGTATACACCTACACAAAGGTGTGTATACAGAAAGAATAGTATTAAATTTTTTTCTTCTATAGTAACTCCCAATCTTCCAACATTTTTATCTGGGTTATATATACTTTTATATACACAGTATAGATTTAACAGAGATGAATTCTGATTTTTATTGGATAATATATTTACACAGTGATTGCTTAATTTTATTAATACCAGTAATGTAATCATTTAACATTTCCTAGATACTAGTGGGTTTTATTTGTTTGTGTTAATAGTGTTCAAGTTACATTTTCTATTTGACTTAAAGCTTAAGGTTAAATTTTTACTCATTAAATAGAAATTTTGTTCTACATTATAAAATGTTTTTTTAAATAATTTATCCCTGGCAGTTTATTCAGCTAGATGGATGGTTAGATGTTTTGTGTGTTTTCATGTAAACATTCTTCCTGTTTTTTGTTTCATAGAGCACAAGAAACTGAATATAAAATATTTTATAAAAATGGATGTGCAGTATTACTGATCATAGTACAGAAAGTGAAAGGTACTATNGATGCCAAGAAAGTAGGTAAGCAATTATTTTAAGTTGAGGATAGTTGTTAATATATTCAGTATTGCAAATTTAGGGTTTCAGAAAACCAATTCCCACTGGAACATCTTTCGTTAGACTATCTCATCAAAATTTATTACTATATTTGTATCATATTGCAAAGATTTTCAGTGGAATTGTCATTTTGTACTTTTTGTCAAATGTGTACGAATGTTAACTTGTAGTTCTGTTTTTATCTATGCGTTGATACTATTTCCCAACTTGAATTTCTTGAATTTTGGTAAACTTGAAAGACTTACATTGTTCAGAGAGTGTTGTACTCTATACGCTTGTGTAATTTGAAAATACTTCTTCCATTTGTTTGCAGTTAGATTTTTTCTGAGAATTACATCTTCAGAGCTTCTTTGCAACTGTTCATAAGCAATAATATTTAGCTTTGCAGTTTTTATACATAGCTACATGGTTGGTGAAACTGAATGGTCCCATGCAGACTTGTTAAGATAGCCTTTGGCCCCCTTCACTCTTGTAATAATCTAGACTGTTTTTTCTTCAGGATCATTTTTAGAGGTCTTCAAAATATGAACTGGGGGTGCAAAGTGCTTAGAGGCAGTCATTTGAAAATGTGTTTTCTTACTATTCAAAAAAATGCTAACCTTGTCACTTTAGTATAAAAAATGTACCACTGTTGATAATGCCTGCAAGATTTTGCCACATCAAATAGCACATGCATTAAGAGTTTAGTAACTGTGTACATAATTTTTATTCCAAATAACCTCTTGGTTCGGTTGCCTTTTGCAGTCTATTGATATGAAATTGAATACTAAACCTATTTAATTTAAAGGACAGTTTATTTAAAGGCTGTCTTATTTTCATTTGTTTTAGTGTTTCAAGGAAATAATGTAAGAATTTGTAAACTCTGAACTTGAGCTATAAATTTTCATGCATCAAAAAACTTTTTTCTAGTTGTGAGGCTACTTAATCAGGTTAAGTAAGAGTGACTTTGTTTTACTACCTTCCCCCCTCCCCCTTCATATGACCTTTGGCAGACTAAATATTATCATTGAGGGTATTTATTTTCTTGAGGGTTTTTGTGTGTTTTTGTTTAAATGAGTTTGCATATCCCTCTGTATACACCTACACAAAGGTGTGTATACAGAAAGAATAGTATTAAATTTTTTTCTTCTATAGTAACTCCCAATCTTCCAACATTTTTATCTGGGTTATATATACTTTTATATACACAGTATAGATTTAACAGAGATGAATTCTGATTTTTATTGGATAATATATTTACACAGTGATTGCTTAATTTTATTAATACCAGTAATGTAATCATTTAACATTTCCTAGATACTAGTGGGTTTTATTTGTTTGTGTTAATAGTGTTCAAGTTACATTTTCTATTTGACTTAAAGCTTAAGGTTAAATTTTTACTCATTAAATAGAAATTTTGTTCTACATTATAAAATGTTTTTTTAAATAATTTATCCCTGGCAGTTTATTCAGCTAGATGGATGGTTAGATGTTTTGTGTGTTTTCATGTAAACATTCTTCCTGTTTTTTGTTTCATAGAGCACAAGAAACTGAATATAAAATATTTTATAAAAATGGATGTGCAGTATTACTGATCATAGTACAGAAAGTGAAAGGTACTATTGTAACCACCTATATGTTACATTTTTTAAAATTACAGTTATAAACTGAAGTTCCTTGAATTTTCTATTTTTTTAATTTTTACTTTTTTAAAAAATTTAATTTAAATATTTTTTGGCCATGCTATGTGGCTCACAGAATCTTGATTCCCTGACCAGGGATCAGAGCTGGGCCCATGGCAGTGAAAGTGCCAAGTCCTAATCACTGGACTGCCAGGGAACTCCTCTGGGTTTTTTGTTGTTGTTTTNAAATTTAATTTAAATATTTTTTGGCCATGCTATGTGGCTTACAGAATCTTGATTCCCTGACCAGGGATCAGAGCTGGGCCCATGGCAGTGAAAGTGCCAAGTCCTAATCACTGGACTGCCAGGGAACTCCTCTGGGTTTTTTGTTGTTGTTTTTTAGATTTACCAAATAAGCTGATTGTTAAAGAACAGAAAATATTTGTGATTTCAGCTCTGAGCATGGTAAATAATAATGGTAGGAAAATGGGATATGACAGTCTGCTCTGAATATTTTCTTAGATTTCCGCTTTGACAAGGTTAGCATTTTTTCATTAAGGCAAAATTGATCTTCTTTTGGGTAAGTATTTAGACTCTCGAAACTGCTACAGATGGCAGAATTTTCAGTACTCGGTACTTTAAAAAAAAAATTATGGCCCATTCTGATATTCCTTTTTCTTTTTTAACTTAAAATTTTCAAAAGTTAGATCTCACAGTAAATATTTCTCAAATCCTTCCAATGGGATTCATTTTGTACACGTGTTTCTGATGAGGTCACTGCTTGTTGTTATGATACAGAAAAGCCTGTGTCTATTTTAGGCATTTACTGTACATTTCTCCCGAGAAAAGAGTGAGATCGTGTCATCTCATGCTCCCCATCCGCAGGTCACTTCCTGTAGAAATATGGACTAACTTAAACCTCGTGAGTACTGATCTGAGCATCTCTTGCAGCCTCTAGTTATAAGAAACACACCCTGGGAATTTATAATAGCTGTTGAATAGAAGGCGGGAAATGAATTTTTATTTCCTGATTTTGTGTGTGCATTATCTGAGTATTTCATAAAACTTTAATTCTGATTCTTTGATAATACTCCTTCTAGAAGAAAGAATGGAGTAACTTTTCAGTTATTGTTAATAAAAGCCTGGGGTCTTTAGCTTGGCCATAATTGCCTTGACCTCCAAAGAATTCCTTAACGGTATTTAAGATTTACATAGCTGTAAATGGTATCATACCATCTGTCAACTTTTAGAAAATAGTAGTTCTCTTTGTTTAGTATAACATGTTTTAAAAGTCTAATACAGTGCTTTCCATTCTTGTCTGTTGATACTTGGCTTTCTACTTTCTTGCAAAAACACTGATCTTAATACCTACCATTACTTTCCAAATATGGGATAAGAATCTATGGGATCTTATTTTAGTTTTAATTAGGTCTCTTTGTGTTTTTTGTTTTGTTTTTAATATATTTCTCTTCAAAGGTTAGGTGGGCTTTGTTCTTACAGAAGTTAATAAAAAGTACTGAAAATGCAATACTACAGGTATCACTCACTTAATGAAATAGACATTTTCAGCAAGTTTATTATATGGATTTCTGTTGTTCTGGTTTTTAATTGGTTTACATTATCAAATGGAATCTTAAATGAAACAAAACTTTAAAAATTACATTTTAAAGATTTTTTAAATTTTCTAATAAAATATTAACCATATAGTATGGCCAGTATATTGCCATTTCACTTTTATTGACTGGAGCAATATTGATTCTTTTTAACTTACAAATAGATAAGTCAGTTTTAATATTTAACAGGGTACTCAGAATATTAATATGAAATAGCATATTATCAAAATGTCACAAAATTTAAATGCCAAAATAAAAGTAATAGGAAATGTCTAAATTTCAGGGGAACCATTCCCAGTATCTTTGTGTATGTTTATCTTAAAAGAAGTAGGAAGATGTTTAACTTAAGCTGTTTGCCAGCTTCAAATCACCTTACCATATATAATTCAAAGTTAGTAATAAATTTGTTTCTTCTTGCTTGATTTTTTTAACTAATAGATTATGTTTTCTAGATTTCATTAGCCTAATACTGTCTCCGTAATTTATTAGAATGTTTTCAGTTAAGAGAATGTACTAGGACCAGAGCTGGTAAAGGAACAATAGCTAAAAAAACTGTGGATTATATATCGATTCTTTTCTTTAACTTAATGGTTTGCTGACCGTGGGGCACTGTGTTTATTGAGCTAGCTTTTTACTGGGAGAGTGAGTCCTAGCTGTAGTAAGCTCAGACTCTATAGGGACAAGATGATCTCATTCTTTCACTTAAATTTTAGTGAGTCACATTCCATAGGTCAGTCTGTATCTGGAAATGAATTTTAGTTAAGTGAGAAATACCTGTTGTTTGCTTCCTATCATTGTTTATTAACATGTACAGAGCATAATTAATACTTAATTATGGGTAATTAAAAATTTATCCCTAGTGATAATTACAAATATGTATTATTATATTTTAAGTTTTCATACATGGGGTTTTTTTTAGCCTCTAATTGAGGAATTTGAGACTTGGAAGAGTGTTCATAGACTTAGGTACTCAGTTACTCAGTTTATATTTTTAGACATAGAACTTTATTTTTTTAGAAAGCTTTGATGCTTAAGTTTGATACCCAGTTTTAGGCTTTCAAAGTTTAATGAAGCAACTTTTTTTCTTAAAATTTCCACAGAATAATTAATAAAAACTATTTTGAGTAATGCAGAATTTTTTGTTGGTTTGTGCTGTTTAGAGGCCTTTTGTTGATAAACTCCTAATATTACTGTACAGACATTTAGCTAATACAGAAATTTAGGTTTAAAATAAAGAATTATTAAATTAGGGGTATGATCAGAATTCTGATGTCAGGTTCACATTTGCTTTAGAATGTAATTTAAATATCTTTAGTTTGACTTTTTCACTTAGAAAAAATGAGATTCAAGAGACTTTATTCTTAAATAAGCAGGCCATGCACAAGTCTATTCCAAATAAAATATTTAAACTGATCTCGTTTCACAGTTTTCTTCTCTTTGCTTTTATCAAGAATATATGCATGAAAAGAACCTTTTAAAACATCTTCCTGACACCCTGTTCAGCACATTCAATTTTTATTGTTTTGGTACTGGCTGATCCTTACAAAATTGTTGATCCCTTTCTAATTTTATATGTATGTATGTAGCATTAAAAGCACTTAAGAGAAATGGAGACTATATAATCATTAAGAAATTACTAAATGAGTTATTAAGCCAAACTTTTGCTTCATTTATCTTAGTTGATAATAGATTCAATTTGAGCATCTCTTTGTGAAACATCTGGCTATTTCTGCAGTATTAATATAGTGGATTAAAGGAGTAAAATTTGAGTTAGCTAATGATCTGACATTATAGAAGAGGAAAGAACCTGTGAGACTAAATTCCGATTAGTAAACAATGTAGTACCACAGCATTTTTGTTCCTGAAAGTACTTTACTAATATTAGTGTGCTGATTATATTTCAAAGCCTTTCTAAAAATAATGTGCTTGACCTGCTAGTATTTGATAGAAAGTTTTAACAGTTAAGATCCTTAGACATTTTTGCATGTAAGTTTTCACTGAATTTAAAGGCCAATTGAATAAATGTAGTTTGATGAAAGGTAATTCTGTGAAGTTTGTATAGCAGCTAATCTTAAATATTTTACAAGCATTATATTATGAAACCCTGTTTTGTATAGATGAAGCAATCTCCATAAATTTCCGTCATCAAGATTGCATTTCGTGTGCTATTTTTCCATAGCTCTAGGACGATAGCAAGTAAAAGATACACACTAGCCTAGAAACATACAAGAGATCTTAATTTACTACCTGAAATGAGCCACCTTAGGGGGCCACACTTCCACACTGATAGTTAATACATAATACTTCTGTTTTAAAGTTTTAATAAAGCTACCTTCTACCTTCAGTTTCTTCAGTGTCTCAAAGTGAAAGGGAAGTTCTGATTTGTAACTTTCTGTACTTTTAAGTTTTTGTATGGTTTTAAGTGAATGAAAAAATAGATCTGCCCTTTTTAATTCTTTAACAGAAACCATATCTCTGTGATACCATTATTTTAACAGTATTAATAAGTATATGGTTACATAAAGTATTCATAAGGCCAAACAATAATTCTTTCTGTCATATAATCAACTTAAGATCAAATAATTGGTAAATGCTGACGTTTATGTAGACTCCATTTTGAACATAGTGATTTGTGATGTTAGTTGGACCCCAAGTAGCTGTTGTAGAGTTTGCATGCTAAAAAGCCCTAGAATACACAAAATTCCTGTGTCTGCACAAATGGGTTTCTAAATTTAGAGAGTAGAGGGTGCCCAGAGGGTATTCTGAATGTATTGGAAGATGAATTATATATAATCAGATTTTGTTCTTAAAAATTTTTTTAGTTATGAGTCAGAATTTGAGACTAAATTTAAAATAAAGTACAAATGTTCATGGTTGTGAATGGATTTGTAAAACAAAAGTGTAAAGCATACATCAGTTTATAGGTAAATATTTATATGCATTTTTTAAAATATAGACTTACATAAAGTTTTAAAAAACCTTGAGGTTAATAGTGCATTCTTCATTTTTACCGGAGTTCATTTTAAACATGTTTGTTTAGGTTTTACCGCAATCACGGCGACCAACCCCATTTGGCTTATCAAGACTCGGTTACAGCTCGATGCAAGGTATGTTAATACATTAAAGTTGGCTTCAGCAAAATCTTATCTATAAATTTATATCAGTGAGATTTTAGTGCCAGGTATCTAACCATGTTTTTGCCCTCACTTCATTCACCCCATGTGTGGTTATAATCAACCCTTCTAAATACCTAAATTAACTACATGATCAGTGAGTCTAGACTGAGTCTTTGAGGATCATTGTTCAAACTCAAGAACCTTGTACAGCAGAGTGTTCTAGCATGGAATTTAGCTCTCATGTATTCATGAACTTCATCTGTTACCCCCAGTCACTTTATGGCAGCAAGAGTCATTCATTCAATATATCTGTAATGAACAGGTACTGGTAGGTTCTAGAGATATCTCTGGGAACAGTGGGGACCAATTTTAATGGGATAGTCAGTGAATGGTTTTTGAACCCATTTTAAGCAGAGGCACTAGTCAGTGCACACCCCACATATCCTTAAGTTCAGTGCCTGTGGCAAGTTCTGCGAACTGAGAGAAAGGCCAGAAGCGGTATAGCTTAGAGTCCTGCCATCTCAGCTCCCATTGGCCTTCAGAATGAAGGATGGGGAGAGGGTAACACTTTTTTAAGTAGAGAGATGATCCTGTCTGGTGTGTTGTAATAATAATAATCAGATTAATTGTTTTGAAACTAACCCTTCAGTCTGGAGTAGGTTATATATAAAAGATTTTCACTGTTTCGTGTATTTTAGGGTTTGGGAAGCCTAGTGTTATCTTGTAGATTATAAATAAAACTGATCTAAGAAATCATTAACAATTATGCCTNGAAACTAATTTAACCCTTCAGTCTGGAGTAGGTTATATATAAAAGATTTTCACTGTTTTGTGTATTTTAGGGTTTGGGAAGCCTAGTGTTATCTTGTAGATTATAAATAAAACTGATCTAAGAAATCATTAACAATTATGCCTGCCTAAAGATCTGTTTTCTGCATTTTGTCATGTGGAATTGTATGTCACTTGGAGACTTAAAATGTCTAGTCCTTATTTCATTTGCAATAATTTTTAGTGAAACCTAAGTACAATGTTATGGCAAGACTCAAAGTTTATGTTGAAGTCAGAGAACTGAAAGGTAGTGGTAGATAAGACAACCCAAAGGTTAAAAAGTATGAGATGCCAGTCTGTATTGTACTCTTATAAACTACCAGGGGAATGTATGCTTCAGTATTTAGAGGGTGGATTTAGGTGAAAAGTAATAGTAAAGCCAGCACAATTTTTTAGGGTTGGGGTGGTAGTGAAAGGTTGATTTGAGGGTGTGCTACCTTACACACAGAGACTGAGAATAGGGCGGATATGTTTGCATGTTATCCTTTAGGACTTAGAGCTCTCTTAACTTTCTTGTAAGAAGGAATCTGACAGCCGAAACTAATTACAGTTGGTTGCATGGATCACTCAACTAAGAAGGTATTTATTCAGTACCATTAGTTGAGGATAGTTATTCAAGACAGTTACTATCTTAGTTGTGATTTTATTTTGTTACATCATAAGCAGGTTGTATATAATATAAACAGTTAACTTTTCTATTTCTTTCCCTGTGGGTAGAATTTAAACCCATTTCTTACAGATAAAGTTCTATTGAGGGAATCATAGTGAGTGAAGTCACTCAGTCGTGTCCGACTCTTTGCTACCCCATAGACTGTAGCCTACCAGGCTCCTCTGTCCATGGGATTTTCCAGGCAATAGTACTGGAGTGGATTGCCATTTCCTTCTCCAGGGGATCTTCCCAACCCAGGGCTTGAACCTGGGTCTCCTGCATTGTAAACAGACGCTTTACCGTCTGAGCCACCAGGGAAGTCCAGGGAATCATAGTGAAGGTGATAAATAACTTTTATGAACTCAAAATATATCCAAGAGTAGACGCTGCATCCTTAAGCAGCACTAAGAAAGTTGTCTTGGGCACAGTGCTCAATAAATACTTGATAACTGTAGAAGCCCTCATTCACTATTTACTGAGGTAGAAGAGACAGCCATTACCTTCAAAGGATCATAGAAAATTTGACCTAAATCCACGCAGTCACTTTTGGGGAGAAGTTGGGTGGGCTTGAAAGAATCCTTCCAGTGCACTGAAATTACCTTAAAATGGTACTTCTTAATATTCTGTTGTCATTGGTGTCTCAGTCATTCTTCTTATGTGTTATTAAATACTAAAGAAATCTCCTCAGCTTAGAACTGCATTTAATATAATGTGAGAGGTTTTTATTTCTCTGGAGCTGCAGTCACGGTGGATTTTGTTACTTACTCCTACATTACAAACTTCAGTGAAACTGGAGGTTCAATGTAGTTTGTTTTGCATTCAGTAAAATAAACTACCGTATAAGTTATCTGGCTGATACGACAGACTTGAGACAAAAGAGTAGGAGCTCAAAATGTTTTTAAATTCTCCTTTGTACATCCTCATGAATTAAAGAGGGTTATTCTTGAGTAGAGTGGCCTCTTCCTATATATTGTATTTACTCTATTTAAAAACCTATATTACTTTATTTATGTTAATAAGATTTTTTCCTTTTTGCTTTTCAGGAACCGTGGGGAAAAGCGAATGGGTGCTTTCGAGTGTGTCCGAAAAGTGTATCAGACAGATGGACTTAGAGGATTTTACAGGGGCATGTCTGCTTCATATGCTGGCATATCAGAGACTGTCATCCACTTTGTTATATATGAAAGTATTAAGCAAAAACTACTAGAATGTAAGATTGCTTCTACAGTGGAAAATGAAGAAGAGTCTGTAAAAGAAGCGTCCGATTTTGTGGGAATGATGCTAGCTGCCGCCACCTCAAAAACGTGTGCCACAAGCATAGCGTATCCACACGGTAAGAGGACGTGACAAGTGTATGTTGTTACGCAGTTGCTCAGTCATGTCCAGCTCTTTGCAACCCAGTAGACTGTAGCCTCCCAGGCACTGCTTTCCATGGGGTTTCCCAGGCAAGAACACTGCAATGGGCTGCAATTTCCTTCTCTAGGGGATCTTCCCGACCCAGGGATCAAACCCACATCTCCTGCATTGGCAGGAGAATTCTTCACACTGAGCCACCAGGGAAACCCTGAATGTGTATGAGTAATCCATTAACTCTGAAATATTTTCCCACTTCAGCCAATGGCCCATTTATTAGAACATTTTATCATTTTACTGAATTATAGTATAACAAAATACAGTTCATCATAATGGGATTTAATATGTATGAGTAGCATACGGCTTTTTCTCCCCCGAAGATTTGTTCATATTTGTTGCTGCATGAGCGCTTTCCTAGTTGTGGCCAGCGGAGGCTGCTCATCGTTTTGGTGAGCTCGGGGCTTTTCATTGCGCTGTCTTCTCTCGTTGTGGAGCACGGGCTCTAGGGGCATGTGGGCTCAGTAGTTGCAGCATGCGGGCTTAGTTGTTCCTTGGCCTGTGGAATCTTCCCTGAGCAGGGATCAAATCCATGTCCTCTGCACTGGCAGGCAGATTCCTATCCACTGTACCACCAGGCAAGTCCTGTATTCATCTTTGATACCACCTCTCCTCTCTTTCCTGTTCTACCTTTCTTTTAATCACATCTTTTCTCTCTTTTATCTGTGTCTAGTATGCAACAGATACTTTTGTTTATTCTGTCTTCTACCATTCAGGAACCTATGAAATGTTATAATTAACGTGCATGATTTTAGCTAGCTAACTTAGGAGTTTGGTGGTGTTAAAATAACTAGTATCAGTAAGTTACATTTAAAAAAATAACTCCTCACTTATTCTGAGCTCATGCTTACAGTCTGATAAATGGAATGTGCTCAATATTAGGAGGATATAAAGATATTAACATTGAAATAAAATGACTTTTTTTTTCCTATACAGAAGTTGTAAGAACAAGACTGCGTGAAGAGGGAACAAAATATAGATCCTTTTTTCAGACATTATCTTTGCTTGTTCAAGAAGAAGGCTATGGGTCTCTTTACCGTGGTCTGACAACTCATCTGGTGAGACAGATTCCAAACACAGCCATTATGATGGCCACCTATGAGCTGGTGGTCTACCTGCTCAATGGATAGCACCGCCAAACTGCTGTGCTGTGAAGAGGGAAGACCAAAAGAGAAACTGGACCATGGAGCACCAAAGCCAGCATGGCGGACAGAAGGGAAATAGTGTGGGGACATGGAACTGTGCCTGCGTGGAAGTTTGGGTGTAGTAATTAAAGTAATTGTAACCACATTACTTAGTCTTTTTTAGTAATGTGGAAAAAAAAAAACAACCGTGGCTGCCTCCAAGAAAAAGCCTTTAGAAACACCCCTTCCTCAAAATTGCTGTTTTCTCTGTCACGTCTACAGGATACCGTTGGCCTTTCGTTGATTTATGGCAGCCAGAGCACAGTGTTTATTCCATGAGCACTTTTCAGTCTTCTAGACAAAGCCATCCATAACTATATACTAAAACTATCCAAAGAAAGTATTGACAGTCATAAATTTCTAACATCTGGCTTCTGTGTAGTTCCTGTGAAATTGGAAAGTAACAATACTAGTATTTACATTTCCTTGAGAGGACCTGGCACTGTATTTTAAAGGTGATTGTTTGGTATTGATAGTCACTGTTTTTGACAAATGAAGTAATATCTAAATATTGTGCTTTTAGTTTCAAAATGTGTTGATTTCTACTGCTCACAGGTGTGTTACGTTTAGCCCAGTGTGAACACTAAAAGTGCTCAATGTATCAACTCAAATGGTAATAGTTTGGGACAAAATAAGCCAGCAAAATGTTGATTCTTGGCCATTTCGACAACTTGAGCATGTTCTCTTATCTTGTCTAACCTAATGATACATGAATGAATGCAATGTCTCTTCAGTGACTTAACTAATTATGAACTTGAATTATCACCCATCATACCTAGCTATCATTTTCTTAAAGTGAAAAAGTACTGCTTCTGGATCTTTCTCTGGTTTCACAGTAAGAATTTGAACCTTTGAATTATTTCTGGAAGATCTTCATACATTGCATTATTTAGTAGAGAAAATGGTAATTTTAGCTTTGCCTTTAAAAGGTGTTTTTCTTTTTAAGGCAACATTATAAGAATCTGGGGCAGCATAAACATTTATAGAAGGGCCTCTGTTATCTGATTGAATGGATAATGATCCTAATTGATTTATAGTTTTATAAGTGAGCAAACTACTTTGCATAAGAAATTTATTCCATCCTAATTTCTTGAATGGTAAATCATTTTAAAAATTCAAGTTAATTCAGATTAAGTGTATTAACAAGAGATAGCTTTTACATTTTGCTGTTGAGATCAACCGCACTTTTTAATACTGTAAGTGTATTTATTATGCGTATGGCCCTTGTGAAGATATTTGCTGTAAAAAAGTCTCTAATATTAAAGACTTTTGCTTATGGTTGTTGCTGTACTGGTGTATGACGCTTATGCCATTAAACTCCAGCGTGGCACTCATTCGGTATACGTGAACTGTGCATTGTGTGCAGTGGCTTTATCTTAGGAAGGACTCTTTGTGAATGCACTTTGTGGCCTTTTGGGAGGTTGGGGTGGTGTGAGTAGGAGAGGATTCCCATGTTAGATTATTTTTTAAAAACATTGGTTAATGTATTAGGCAGGAACAGTATTCATAACATTTTTTTCTGGGATTTAGGTATATTGTTTGGGGGATCTTTAATATAATAAATGTTTTAAGTATTCTTATGTGTACTGCAGTGCCCCTAACATAAAAAACATAGCATGTCATTGCAAGCTTTCTCTGCTGTCACCAGTGAAACAGTGCCCTGTTAAATTCCTCCACCTTCTTAACTTCCTTGTGATCAGCAGTAACTGGATGTTTTTGAGGTGCTTCGATTGGAATTCGTATTCCAGTCTATTTGGAGACCAAAGGCAAATTCAGCTTCATTACCTTTGGGATTATTCATATCTTTTATGATGAGTTTCAGCTTTGACATTTATTGTGAGAAACATGCCAAAAAAAAAAAAAAAAAAAAGAGTAATAGGGTTTAAAACGTAAATCTGTGGAGAAAGTGTCAACCTATAGTGTTTTGATTTTCAGGTGCCGCTTATACTGCCTAATACAGTGCCATTTGCCTTGTGAAGATCTGTAAACATTGTTGGATCGAATGTACAAGAGACTCTAATTTAGTGATCTGAATACCCACAAATGGTTAAGAATGATATGAAAACCAGCAACTAAGGAACATCTTATTTAGTTGTAGCAAATTCATAACAAGTGTCCTTCAAGGATGAACTCATATTCTGTTCCTGATTGTATTTGTATTGACCTTGATCTTTTAGTGCATTGTATTCAGCTTTTAAAAGTGAGTATATTTCTGTGCTGGAAGAAAAGGATCTTAGAGTCTCAGGCGTTCTTTGTGCGACAACTGGAAAGGAGCAATGATGTTTATTTAATTGTTTTGTCCCCACAAAAGTACAATCTGCTGCAGTTTATGACAGAGATAATTTAACAAAATACATATATAAAAATTGTATATAAAGTCTGTCTGAAACATTTCTTGGGAGGGGTTTTTTTTGGTGCAAACATTTAAAAAGAAAAACATTAAGCATTGAAATTTCTTTTTATTCTGTGTTTTATTTTCATCTATCAGATAACTTTATTACTGTATAGAGGTAGTCAGCACTCTTCAAATTAGTATGTACTTTTATTTGAGAATCTTCTCAGAAAACTGAATTGATGCTTTCAGTTTAAAGCGGTACATACTGAAGAGCATATTCATAGAACAGCAGATAAAGAACTCTGGTACTTCTGGCTCACAGAAACAGTTTACTGGATTTCAAAGTGCACATCTGGGCATCACCAACCTGTGATTGTGGGGTACCGCACAGTGCTTTTAAATCCAGGGAAAAAACCGTGTCACCAAAGCTTGGTTTTCCTTATGTGTGTTACTTTGCGGAACCAATCTTAACTAGATGAGACCCGCAAGTAATTTGATTTTTTTAAACTGACACCAAGAGAGAATATTATTTGCATTGTTTAACTATGTCTCTGTCTCCTAAAACCAAATGCCCATTATGGAATAGCATGGTTATATTAGGACTAGCTGAGTTTGGTTTATTAAGAATTATGAGTGTTTACTCTTTTACTGGAGTATAAAGATGTCAGCATTTTTTAGGTTTGTTTTAGATCACTAAAAATATTGATTTGGCCCTGAACCAGGATTAAGTGCTAGGAATCAGTTTATCCTTTAATCTTCCGGCATTGTCTGTGCTGTCTTTTGTTGTTTACATGCTCTTCTGCCCAGACTGTTAGTACTGTCAGGACCCCTTTGGGGCTGGTGGATATAATAGTTCAGTCTTTTTCTCTAGTATTGATCATGACTTCAACATTCCTAAGAATACAGATATTTCTAAATGATTTAAATTGGAAGGGGATTTTAATTAAAAGTACTTAATACAGTGTACAGACTTTCAGCTTACACAAATTTCTTCTCCATTGTGCCCTTATATTTCTCAATCTATACTCTGCTTTTTATGCTACTCCTTTTAGAAACTGAAGATTCCTCTTTTACTCAGTTTTTGTATTAATAAACATTTTGAATGTGTACCCCTGCATATGTGAACATTTAAATTATGACCTGTCAGTTGTAGCTAAATAATGAACTTCAAAGAGTTGATATTCTTTGACCATTTATGTGAGGTTTGCTATTCTTGCATTCCTGTTACGTGGCTGTAAATTATGTGCATTTACTCTGTATTTATGTTAACTAGCTGAATTTTATTTGAGTTATTAAAATTCAAAAAATTAAAATATACTTATGAAAATGCGATGTCTCATGTTTTAGTTTTTATATAATGTATCCTAATATTCTGGTATGGTAAGAATGTAATCATACTTTCTTATTACGATTATGTGTAGAGCAAAAGTGCATTGCCTTTTTTTTCAAGTGTTAGCATCCTACCTGCTAGACTTAGTGATAGATGTCTCTACCAATTAAAAGGTCAAGTGATCCCACTCTTAGTTCAGGAAGAAATTTCTAGTTTCATCCTTTGAGAAAACGAAATATTAAAAATTAAACAGGAAAAGAGCTGGAAGCTTGTTAGAATAGCTGAGTGAATCTGTATATGGTGGATTGAAGTACATGTGACATGTCGTGTTTGTAGTGCCTACCCACTTTGTGTTTTGTCTTTTGGTTTTTTAGATTTTCCCAAATTGTAGCAACCATCAAACTTCACCTAATTCATTTGGTAGGGAAACCAGGAAAAAATTTGCCATGTTCCTTTTCTCAGGTTACCTAAAGCTGGCATTGTTTGGCCTCCTTACAGTATTCTTTCTGGAAACTGAAATAGTGTATAGAGTGAAGATACTGGCAAAATAATGGTTGAAGTTGGTATGACTTAGCTCAAATGTCTTGAGTTTAAATGTTGTGAATGTGTGTTCACTACCAGTTATCAGGAGCGGTGATAGAGGAAGGAATCTGTGAATTTATAATTTCTTAAGGTATGACATCTGTACAGCTGATAAAACTCAGGCAAGCAAGCAAAGTGTAGTTCAGTGGTTTCCTTTTGTTTTCTTAGTTTTTTGCATTGCACAGACCAGATGACTACCTTTATATATGGAGTCAACTCGGTAAGTTTGTGAATTGCTATGTTTATTTCCCAACAGCCTATAGATTGGGTGAATAGACACATGGTATTGGGTTTGTTAGCTGCTGCTAAGTCGCTTTAGTCGTGTCCAAATCTGTGCGACCCCGTGGATGGCAGCCCACCAGGTTCCCCGGTCCCTGGGATTCTCCAGGCTAGAAAACTGGAGTGGGTTGCCAATCAACTCCTCCAAAGCGTGAAAGTGAAGTCGCTCAGTCATGTCCGACTCTTAGCAACCCCATGGACTGCTGCCTACCAAGCTCCTCCACACATGGGATTTTCCAGGCAAGAGTACTGGAGTGGGGTGCCATCAGCTGGGTTTTTTTGATTTCAGTATTGGGAACCTTAGTCACTACACTAGGTTATTCATCAGCACTTCAGATGACACTGAAATGACCTAAAAAACTAAAGATAGATGGGGATTGGCTTAGAATGAATGAAACATTGGGGAGTAATGAGAAATGGAGCTCAGTTTGTAAATTGGAAGAACATGCACTATCTGAAGCTGATCTATATAGAGCTTGGATTACATCCTGAAGCTATTGGAGAAACGAATTTTTTTCTTGCCAAAACACGTGATGACAGACTTAATAAACATGAGGTTAAATTTATCTTAGATGGGCTGCCCTCAGTTATACTTACTACCTGTGAACCTCAGGGGTGTCCTGTGTCCTCTGAAGTGTGGCAATTAGTTCTCTTAAAAAACTCTGGAAATATTACCTGGGGAAAAAAAAGTTATTTTACCCAGACTTTGAAACAAAGATGGAAATTTGACGGACTGATAGAGGGATGGGTGTTACTTGAAAAAGAGATCAAAGTGTTGTAATGGCCCATTAGGAGAAACAGCCCCTTTTATTCTTTTCCTGGGAATTCAAAGTAACTATAACTGACCTGGCATTTTGAAACTAGTGGTAGACCCAGGATTCTAAACCTAGTCTAATTCAAAAGGGCTCATCACATCCAGTACAATGAAATTAGTGCTGTGGACCCTTATCTCTTAAAAGCACCTTATAATCTTATTACCGAGAATAAATGGCCCATTTTCAACTGCTACTTCTGACATAGCTTTCAAGATTAAACCAATAAAGTTAATCAAAGTTATGTTTTAGTGGCCCAGATTATGTTTTCTATATCTTCCTAAACTATATACTGATTTTGTGTTTTTGTTTCCATACCCCCAATAAGTATGCTAGAGCAACTGGACAATAATATGAATAAAAATGAACAGTTATTTCAGTTCAGTTGCTCAGTCGTGTCCAGCTCTTCTCGACCCCATGAGTTGCAGCACGCCAGGCCTCCCTGTCCATCACCATCTCCCGGAGTTCACTCAGACTCAGGTTCATCAAGTCAGTGATGCCATCCAGCCATCTCATCCTGTCGTCCCCTTCTCCTCCTGCCCCCAATCCTTCCCAGCATCAGAGTCTTTTCCAATGAGTCAACTCTTCGCATGAGGTGGCCAAAGTACTGGAGTTTCAGCTTTAGAATCATTCCTTCCAAAGAAATCCCAGGGTTGATCTTCAGAATGGACTGGTTGGATCTCCTTGCAGTCCAAGGGACCCTCAAGAGTGCTCTCCAACACCACAGTTCAAAAGCATCAATTCTTCGGCACTTCAGCCTTCACAGTCCAACTCTCACATCCATACATGACCACAGGAAAAACCATAGCCTTGACTAGATGGACCTTTGTCGGCAAAGTAATGTCTCTGCTTTTGAATATACTGTCTAGGTTGGTCATAACTTTTCTTCCAAGGAGTAAACATCTAATTTCATGGCTGCAGTCACCATCTGCAGTGATTTTGGAGCCCCCCAAAAATAAAGTCTGACACTGTTTCCACTGTTTTTCCATCTATTTCCCATGAAGTGATGGGACCAGATGCCATGATCTTTGTTTTCTGAATGTTGAGCTTTAAGCCAACTTTTTCGCTTTCCTCTTTCACTTTCATCAAGAGGCTCTTTAGTTCTTCACTTTCTGCCAATAAGGGTGGTGTCATCTGCATATCTGAGGTTATTGATATTTCTCCCAGCAATCTTGATTCCAGCTTGTG
>SJYW01001749.1:273655-291884 GCA_006410735.1 Raphicerus campestris | reverse complement strand
AAAAAAAAAACCATTTCCTTCAGGTCATAAAAATATTTCCAGTAATGTTCACCAGTTCACTTCAAAAAATAAGTGGGGTTTTAAAATACAAAACAAAGTAGTCTCTTTTTGACAGCAGCTTTTTTGGGGTGTGGTTGGCGTATGTCCGGAATCTGCGCATGTGACTGGTGCAGCTGGCTGAGTGTTGAGCCCCAAGGGGCACTGCCCTGTGAAGGTGGTGGGCACCCCCGCCCTGCCCCGTCCTGTCACAGTGGATCCTTTGCAGCTCCTGGCTCACGTGGATGGGATCAGGCCATGCGTCCCTCTCTGTCTGGCTCATTTCACTCAGCGCGATGACTCAGAGACCCAGCATGTTGTTGCGACTGTCAGTGCTTCATCCCAAAGGAATCTTTCTTATGAGGGAAAGGACAGTACGCTTGCTTGCTCAGAATGTGGGGTAGATTTAATTCACTGAGTAGAACAAAGTCCACTTCGACTGGGGCTATTAAGCCCCAAATGCAGGGGGAGTAAAAAGCCTGTAAACTGAGGCCCTGCTGGGCGGTCCCAAGGTCACGTGAGAACCTGTATCTGGCTGAGCCTTCAGGACCAGGTAGATCCAGTGCTCTCCCCTGGGCCCCGTCCTGCTGGCTCAGACTGGAGTGGGCCCTGCTTGGGAGCAATGAGGAGGGTGGGTCTTGGGTGTCATGGAATAAATGCATCATGCGGAGCGTTTCCTCGGCATGCAGGGTCTTGGCTCGCCAACCAGGGTTTGAACCTGGATCCTGGCAGTGGAAGCGCTGAGTCCTTAACTGGACTGCCAGGGAATTCCAAGTGGAATGTAAGTAATACAAAAAGAGGTGAAATCAAACCAAGCCCTCTAGACTAGAGAATCATTTCCTCGGGCGAGTCTTTCTTCATAGACTTCCCAGAGGAAGTGAGGGGCAGTGCCCCCCACCACTTCCCTTCCTTGGGTGTCCCCTTCCTCGGGAAATTTTTATATTTAAGTGTTTCTTATAGTTTTACCACATGAAGCTGCTACTTTTCTCCACAGTGGTCACATACCAGGATCAACTTGATCCTTCTGATATCTTAGCCAGGGAAGCTTCTCTCTTATTGGAGCTGAAATATCAATGCTCGGAGGTTTCCCTAGTTCAGAACAGTTGAAGACACCTGTCTTCTAGAACTTCCTTTGCATTTTCTCATGCTAGTTGTTGAAGAGCCGCTCTGCCCTCTGGGTGGAGCCAGGATCCTCGGAGTGAGGATCCCCAGAGTCACTCGGCTTCGACGCGCTCCTCCACCCACAGGCCTCATCCCCAAGGCCCGTCCATGAGCCTCCCAATGAGAAGCCTGACGTTTCCATCTCTGTCATCCCTCTGCCCCACAGCTGTCCCAGCCCCATCCCTGGCATTGCCCATAGAGCTATCAGCCTGATCTTTCAGAAAACACAGCCCAGATTCCTCTTTCTCACACCAGCTTCTGCCGAGAGCCCCTCCCCTACCAAAGGCATCCAGCGGGAGTCCTCCTGGTTTCTGTCTCTGCCTCAGATGAGGGGCGTCCACACCCCCTGCCTGGCTCAGTGACTTGGGGGGACCCCCGTGTGACCCCTCCTCCAGTACCATCCCCCGCAGTCCCTTCTCTGGTGCCCTCCCCTACGACCCCTCCTCCCGGTGCCCCTAGCTGACCCCCCTTTGGTGGAAGATTGCAGGACTAGTTAAGCACTTGAAGCGGCGGTGGCACCAGTGGTGCGGAAGTGCCCCTGTGTGTCAGCATCCCGCTGCCGACCGTTTTCTATCCCCTGCCTTGAGCCTGTGAAGCCTTATGTCTTGGATAGTCGGCATCTCTAACATCAGGGAATCTGGTTTGTGTAACTGCATACTTACGAACGGTGCTACGCACCTGCAGGGTAGAATGTAGGGGCAGAGTGAGTGAGTGAAAGTCGCTCAGTCGTATCTGACTCTCTGCGACCCCATGCAGTCCATGGAATTCTCCAAGCCAGGAAACTGGAGTGGGTAGCCTTTACCTTCTCCAGGTCTTCCCAACCCAGGGACTGAGCCCAGGTCTCCCGCATTGCAGGTGGATTCTTTACCAGCTGAGCCACAGGGGAAGCCCAGGAATACTGGAGTGGGTATCTGCTTTGCACACTTACGAATGGCGCTATGCATCTGCAAGGTAGAATGTGAGATACTTATTTGGGGGCAGAGTGAAGCCTTCATTTCCACAGTCTAGTAAAATTGTAATGATAAATACCACTTTTCAAGGAAATTCGAGAGCTTCATTCAGTCAGCAGGGTTTCCAAGGGCATAGCAGTCCATTGGGTGCCGAGCAATGCGTTCGTGTAACGGGACTGGTTCTGTGTTTGCAGTTAGTGCCCACAGGCTCAGCCCCACCTGACCCTGTTTCACCAGCGTTGCTGTGGCATCTGAGCTCCTTTGGTCAGCAGAACGGTGAAGCCCTGCAGAAACCCTTGCAGCCTGACTAATGAGTGGCCACGCTGCTGTCAGAGGGGAGTGTCCTGAGCCAGGCGCAGCCACCAGGAGAGGGCTCTGGGAGGCGGTGGTGGTGGTGCCTGGGTGTGTCAGGGACTGGACACCATGGAGCCTCCAGCTGACAGGGCTTCTCCATGTCCCACCCCCTCCACCCCTTCTGGAGTTTTAGGGTGCCCAGGCCCTGCCCTTCTCCTGTGGCATGGCGGGTGTTTCGAGCCAGCCAGGGTTCTGGCTCCTTACCCTGTGCCGTCAGCTGGCCTCCTCTCCCAGACACCCTGCAGCCTGGCTCCCCGCGCGCCTCTCCTGGCCTTGCCTGAGGTCTTGCCGCGCTTTATACCCAGGCTCCTCGGCTCTCTCTGCTGCTGCAGGTGGTGCCGCTGTCACCGGCCTCATCTGGTTCACAGTGTGGCAGGTGCAGTGGGCCCTGGCCCAGCTGGGGTGTGAATGGGTCACCTTTCCGTCAGCAGTAGTTCTACAGCACTGCGCGACCCGAGGACACGGGGACCTGGGGACTCCGGGCACCATGCGTGGCCGCGTCATTCCTGGGTCAGCTCAGCTGGGCTCCATCGTTATTGACAGCGGTCCCTAACACCGTGGGCACCATGGCGGGCTTGTCTTCTGTGACTTGTGATTTTCTCCTATATCTGTGTTATAAGCTGTGTGACTCCTACAGAGGCGTGAGGGTCAGGAGAGTGGTTCTGATGACACGTCCGTCTTCTGCCCTCCCCAGGGTAAAAACAGACGTGTCTCAGTCTCCCTCAAGCTTCTCCTTGCTGTCCCGGGTTTCAGAACAGCACTGTGCTTGCCATTCTCTCTGCATCAGCACGGAAGCCTGTGTCCCTTGGAATCCAGCTCAACTGTGCCTGCTACTGAGCTGCCAGTAGTGGGGTCATGGGATGTCCTCCTATGGCCCTCTAGGTTTATTAGCGCAGAGGATTACATCGATAGGTTTCCATGCATGCAGTCATTCTCGTGTTCCAGCACAAATCCAGCTAGATCATGCAGGATTAGTCAGGACTGCATTCACTGACGTTTTGTCGAGGGTGTTTACGTCTGTCCCTGGGAGCAGTTTGGCTGACACTTCTTCCTTCCTCCTTGCACTTGGCAGATGTGTTCCTGCTGAGTGTTGGGCGATCTTCCTGGGGGAGCCATCCGGGCATGGACTGTTGTTCGTACAGTGATTTTTTTTTCTCTCTTGATTCTACTTCTTTAATGTTGATAGTCTAGTCGGATTTTCCATTTCTTCCTGAGTCAGCTTTGATGAGTTGCGTTTTTCTT
The DNA here is from genome assembly GCA_006410735.1 of Raphicerus campestris. NCBI lineage: Eukaryota > Metazoa > Chordata > Mammalia > Artiodactyla > Bovidae > Raphicerus > Raphicerus campestris. The sequence goes on along the minus strand of SJYW01001749.1, from coordinate 288,141 downwards.
GGAATTTGCTCATTTTACCTAAGTTTACAAGATTTTTGGAGTAGCTCCATTCCGGGGGGTCTCTTGCTACTTAACTTACACACCCAAGGCTCAGCTTCAGAGAACAGCCATGATGTTGTTCTGCTTGTGTCTTCTTGGGTCAGGGATTTGCGGGGCGTGTGTGGATGGCCTGTCTGTGCTCTGCAGTGATGGGGACCTCAGGTGGGCTCGCCCAAATATCTGGAGGTTGGCCATGTGTCTGGGGCCATTGTTTAGGCTGATGCCTGGGTTCATTGGTTCTTAGTGTCCTGCCCAAGGAGGCTTCATGAGTGACATGGGCTGGCACCTCCTGCAGCTGGGTGATGATGGGTGGGCAACGCTGGGCACAGCTCTGGGCACTCGACTCAGAACCTCTGTGCCGGACAAGATGGCTGTGTGACTGAAACGCCAGCCCAGCGGGGCTCTGNACCTCCTGCAGCTGGGTGATGATGGATGGGCAACGCTGGGCACAGCTCTGGGCACTCGACTCAGAACCTCTGTGCCGGACAAGATGGCTGTGTGACTGAAACGCCAGCCCAGCGGGGCTCTGCAGTGAGTGCCCGCCACACTGGTGATGCTTCCAAAGGAGACGGGGACACCATGTGCCCTGTCCTCACAGACACCCTCTGGCACACGTTCTAGGGGCATCTGAGCCCGTCACAGCGGAGAGGTGTGGCGGAGCCTGAGGACCTGCATCTGTGGCTCTGCAGAGGGAGGTCCTGGGAGCTGGGGACGGGGGTCGGCACAGCTCGGCCACACCGTGGTCAGATGCACGTCCGCCTCGCTCTTGCCACTGCCCCTCTGAGACCCACCGCTCTCCCTGCTGACGTGGGCCGGGAGGTCTGCACTGGAGAAGCAGGTGTCCTGTGGATATCAGTTTGCTTTTCAGGAAGAAGATACAGGCGCCCCATTGTCAGGTCTCGTAGGTATGTCAGCGAGTTCCATCGTCCCACTGGTCGGGAGGAAGTGATCTGGAGAGTTGTTTCCCGGGCTCCGCTCCAGACATGGGGCTGGCTGTCGGCGCTGACCCGGGCGGGAAGGGGCGGGGGGATGTCGAGCCTGCCTCTCCGGGTCTGTCTGGACTCACAGGCGTGTACACAGGCCTGCGCAGGTGGTGTCTGCTCTCTCGGAAGATGGGTCCGGACAGGACTCTGCCCGAGGCCTCATTCCTTGGCGTGTGGTTGGTGCTTGTTTGCGCTGGCCTGCTGGCGAGTGGAGATCTGACGGTGTGTGTCATTGTGCCCCTGCCTGTTGTGGCAGGGGGTGAAGGTGGAAGTTACGGGGCATCTGCTTTAAAAACCAAGAACACATTAGAAGTAAGTGGAACATATCTAGGAGTTGTTGTTCAGTCGCTCAGTCGTGTCCAACGCTTTGTGATCCCACGGGCTGTAGCCCGCCAGGCTCCCCTGTTCACGGGATTCTCCAGGCAAGAATACTGGAGTGGGTTACCATTTTCTTCTCCAGGGCTTCTTCCCGACCCAAGGATTGAACCTGTGTCTCCTGCATTGGCAGGCAGATTCTTCACCACTGAGCCACCTGGGAAGCCCCCGTATTCAAGAGAGGACTGGTTTTCTGGAGGCTGTGCAGTGCAGCCTGCAGGGTCAGTTCCTGGGAGAGGACTTTTCATGAGCAGCATGTGTTATGGAGTTGTCTTCCCTGGCGGCTCAGAGGTTAAAGCGTGTGCCAGCAGTGCAGGAGCCCCGGTTTGATCCTTGGGTGGGGAAGATCCCCTAGAGAAGGAAATGTGCAGCCCACTCCAGTATTCTTGCCTGGGAAATCCCATGGACGGAAGAGCCTGGTGGGCTACAGTCCACAGGGTCGCAAGAGTCAGACAAGACTGAGCGACTTCACGTTTTCACGTTGACTTCGGCAGTGGTGGAAAGGCTTTATTGTTGGGTTAAAGTTAACATGAAGCATGGGAACCGTCTGTTACAGGGGGAAGGCTTTCCGGTCGGCATGAACTGGACAAGGGCCTGAAGGAAGCTCGCCGAGCGGGCTCCACGCTCGGATCATCTCAGCTCCACCCGCTCCACGGGGCCCAGGCGGCACAGGAACACGTGGAATTCACAGTAAGAGAGGAACCTGTAAACCTCTGCTAACTTCTGACTCATAAAAAAATGCCTCTGGCCCCACGTAAACTCATTAGTTAAGCCTTTTGGCTGGCTGTTTAAAATGCATTTTGTTAGGAGCTTCCTACAGATGGTCTGTTCCCGTCCCCACAGCATCTCAGCTGGTGCTCTGCTGCCCCCCAGTGGCCGCCGCAGGTGGCCAAGGGCTGGGCACTCCCGCAGACTTGCTGTAAAGCCTTTACCGCAGATTCCTTTCTTTGAGGTAATTAAAAGAACATTTCTTCGGTACTTATTGTTGGTGACTATTACATGATTCAGCGTCTGCTTTGAGGGAAGCTGAGATGACTGTCAAAATCCCGGTAGTTAGTATGACGTAAGGATAGTCTGTGGCCCGCAAAGCGACTGAGTCAGGAAGGTTGAGCACTGAATGTTCACGGAGGTTTTTTTCTTGGGGAAGAAGTATTATAGGAAGTGGCTGCCAGAGGCTGCTGGGTGCAGAAAGAGGGCGTTCTGCGTTTGTCCACTCCCTCGCTGGGGGCTGAGGCGTGTCAGCCAGGACACAGCCCCCTCTGTGCCGTGGTGGGCGTGGAGCCATCCATGGGCTTGGTTAGGGGCGGGAGATGTGCCGTGCCTGACCACAGGGCCCTGGAATTGTACCTGGAAGGCCGCACCTGTCGCTTCTGTGTCCGTGGACATCAGGAACATCAGGTCCTTGGTTTCCAAGGAAACCTTTAAAAGAGGTTTTGTCTAACCTTCAACTGGTGTTTTCTTTCTGCTGTCTTTTTTTTCTTTTGTACACAGCCAGCAAGTGTATGGAGAGGGCAAAACCATGCTTGCTTTTACCACTGCTTGTGCCAGTAGGATGGAGTTGTATTTTTAACCATAACTCATCTTTTAGCTCAATTAGCGATCTTAAATCAGTTTCTCTGTAGCCAGAGTTGATTGGGAGATGGTACAAAGCCCAGAGTGAGACCATGCTTCAACACTGCAAGTGAGCTGGGATTTATGGCCACCTACATCCAGGGCGCTGTGTGGGCTTCCCTGGTGGCTCAGACGGAAAAGCGTCTGCCTGCAACGCAGGAGACCTGGGTTCGATTCCTGGGTCGGGAAGATCCCCTGAAGAAGGAAATGGCAACCTACTCCAGCACTCTTGCCTGGAAACTCCCATGGACCGAGGAGCCTGATAGGCTACAGTCCATGGGGTCACAAAGAGTCGGACACGACTGAGCGACTTCACTTTCACCTTCACATCCAGGGTTCTGTAGATGCAACGTTCTTGTTGTTTGGTTGCCCAGTCGTGTCTGACTCTTTATGACCCCATGGACTGNTGGGGTCACAAAGAGTCGGACACGACTGAGCGACTTCACTTTCACCTTCACATCCAGGGTTCTGTAGATGCAACGTTCTTGTTGTTTGGTTGCCCAGTCGTGTCTGACTCTTTATGACCCCATGGACTGTGGGTCACCTGGGTCCTCTGTCCATGAGACTTCCCAGTCAAGAATACTGGAGTGGGTTGCTATTTCCTTCTCTAGGGGGATCTTCCTAACCCAGGGATTGAACCTGTATCTCCTGCACTGGCAGGTGGATTCTTTCCCACTGGCCATCAGGGAAGCCCCCAAAACATTGCCCTCTTAGGGCCATCTGGGATTCAAACCCAAGATCTCCTGTTTGCTAGACAGGTGGTTTCACAGCTGAGCCACAGGGCCAGTTATAATGTGATGTAAACTATTGTTTTAATTACGCTGTTGAAGTGAGTTAGAAAGTGTTTTTTCATGTGACGTAAGCACGCACTGAAGAAGCAAATTGTTTTCGATCCTATGCACAAATCAGTTGTCCCTGAAGGCANGTGAAAAACAGCTTAGGAAAAAGATCCACCCCAGTGTTTCTCTCAATTCAAACCTGTTCCTAATTGAAAAGTCTTCAGGAATAGAATGAGTTCAAGACATAGAAATAAGGAGTCTTGCCCCATCAGAAGCTCTAGGGGGCGCCTGGCAGCTGCTATGGGGCTCACAGGTTTGTTTCATGGGTTTTGCAGAGGGCTCTTCCCCTCTTAGCCCAGTGGCTGGCACCCAGAACCCACAGAAACTAGAAACAGCATGCACCCACAGAGGAGCACCCCCGAAAACCTGTGACATTAACATTTTAGGAAAATCTGGGATATGCTTAAGGGCCTGGCAAATTACAAACATTAAACATGGAGGGAAATGACTGATTTTATAGTCTTCTGTGATGCTAGGGAACAAATTAAATATGGTTTGAATAAATATATTCATCATTAGGTATTTGTCCTCTAAGAAAATTTACAATTTGGGACTGGTTATATATGTCCAAATGTGGGCTACATATTAATAACTTTATGATTTAACAGAATAATTTAGCCAGAATGCAATTATAAAGTTGAAAGCAGCAGCTGGGTGCTCCTCGAATCTCTACCCATAGGGGAATAGTCTGCAAAATATTGACATTGTATCTTTAAAACAATTTGATTCTGATTCTAATTGCAGAGTTGATAAATGCCCTCTTTTTATCTCAATCTAGCCCCTCTCCTTTTGGGGTGTGGGATTTCATGCTGACTTGAGGGGGCATTAAATACATTGCAATGTCATACAGGAAATCAAGGATTTAAAGTAATATTGTGTTTATNTCTAATTGCAGAGTTGATAAATGCCCTCTTTTTATCTCAATCTAGCCCCTCTCCTTTTGGGGTGTGGGATTTCATGCTGACTTGAGGGGGCATTAAATACATTGCAATGTCATACAGGAAATCAAGGATTTAAAGTAATATTGTGTTTATTGGTGTAATTTCCTCTTTGTTCCCGAAGGGTTTCCCCTTTAAAGCAGGTGGGACAAGGAGATGAGCCAATGACTGCCGTCGGCCTGTCCTGGCTGCTCCCTCAGCCCCCATCATCGAGAATGTGTTAGTCTAAACACACACTCATCGGTTTCCTTGTTTATTTGTTTATTCATATTCAGCAGTGTTTACTGAGTTACAAAGAAATCCAGGCAGAGGTTGCTAGAATTTAGAACTTCCTGCCACAGTTTATCATAGCTGATGAAAGACCAGTATAATTGTACTCGCGGATATCTGTGGGAGAGACAGAACTGGAAGAGAGCTGCTTTCTGAAGGACTTGGTAGGTAGAATCTGCGTTTACAATTGTGCCTCTGGAGTTTCCGACTTAGAGATGGAGACAGAGTTCAAGAGCAGAAAGTCTAGCTTGTTGTGCTGCACACAAAACTGTGACTAATGGGCAGTGAACACCCTGCCCCAGGTGAGGAGATGGAGACAGGAGATGGGAACAGGGAAACCTGTTCCCAGACAGCTCTAGTGGTGAAGAAACCGCCTGGGTCCAGAAGACCCCCTGGAGGAGGAAATGGTACCCCACTCCAGTACTTTTGCCTGGGAAATCCCATGGACAGAGGAGTCTGGTGGGCTACAGTCAATAGGGTCCACAGAATCAGACAGGACAAGGGACTTAGCACACACACACTTAAACCTGTTCAAACAGATAACTCTCAAAGGGAGTGATAGACTCACCATGGTTTCCTAGCTCAGATAGATCCAGGTTCAGATCCTGTGTCTGGTACCTGCTCTGGGAATCTGAGCATGTCATTTTCTCCTATTTCTTCCACCTATATAATAGGAACTGTGACACCTGCTCCTACAAGGCTGATCTGGGCATTAAAGATGAGATACACCTGTGAGAAGGCCTGCTACCTAGTAGAAAGCCAAGGTATGCAGTACCTTTCTGGGCCCTTCTCTTTGCCCAGTCCAAGGAAATCAGTCAACTGTGCCTTCACTGAAAGCCTGATCTATGCTTCAAGAAATTTCTGCCAGCGTCGACTTTGCTGTTTCAAGAAAAAAAGCAGAAACGTTTGCAAAGGAAAGAACTTTTGCAAACTGCAAAGGAAAGAATTGGGTAAAGAAAGCATTTTTCTCCATTTTAAAATGAAAAGCATACATTAAAACAGTGATAGCGTAGTACTTCCCTAGTGGTCCTACGGTTAAGAATCCACCTTGCAATGCAGAGCACAAGGGCTCGATACCTGGTCAGGGAACTAAGATAATGCATGTCTCAGGGCAGCTAAGCCCGAGAGTCACAACAAGAGAAGCCTGCACGCCTTGACGAAGACCCTGTACAGCCAAATAAATAAATAAAAATTAAAAAAATAAAAATAGTGAGAGGGACTATGTCAGTAAGTTGAGTTTACCCAGTGCTTACAGAGGGAAGGAGAGAAATCATAAATTTGCCAGGTCCAAAGTTCTGCAAAACCAAGCTGGTATTAGAAGATTAAAAAGTTGGTTAGTATTTTGGTAGAAGAAATATGAATTTTGGTGTATTTCATATTGATTCCTCCTGAGTCACGGTCCTCAGGAACTCCTATAATAAGTTCCTTCTCGTGACTACCAGTCAAGGGCTGGCTTAGAATTGTGACTCTGAAGACAATTCCTGTTCATCCTTGTCTCATTTCAGGCTGAGAAGTTAGCAGAAGTCTGCCACAAACACATTTCCTCTCCGTTCTTACAATACAAGCAAAGCATGGTTGGATGATAACTTCGTATCATCCAAGGATTAATTAGCCAACCCAATTTAACTGGCAAGTGTCTTACAAGAAAAATGTGCAATGCTGGCTTGGCTAGCTGTTTGTGTACAAAACAGAGTTGTGTTGATGGTTACACTTCCTTATTCTTTTTTAGCTCTGAGTCACTGAAGGGCTCAAGGCTCAGCTCTTTCAGCACCACCAATTTCCCAGTGTCTGCTGCTTTTTCACCTGGCAAATGATCCCTGTCCCCAGAGTCACTCTTGGGATCCAGGAGAAGCGGAAAGCAGAAAGCACAGTTCTCACTGTGGGGAATCTGCTCCCGTTGTGGGGCTACAGAGGAAATGTTTGCAGTTGTGCTCTGCTAGCAGACCTCATCAAGGACAGTGCCACACACTAGGGGTCTCTTTGGAAGTGCTCCTAGTCCCCCATATCTACTGGAAGGGTGTAACCTCCCCTGCAGTGTGGGGGGACAGTCCCAAAGAACAAAGCTGTCCTGCACCCACACAAATTTTCTGAGTCCTACCAGAAACTCGTGTATATGAAAAGCCTGTTCCTGATTAGCTCATCCTGGAACTTTGTTTTTTATACAAACACAAAATATTTCTGTGCGGTGGTGTGTTCTAGAAATACATCCAACTGTGTGTAAATCGAGGTAAGATTATGCTTTATTTCATTATGACTGAAACTTTAGTGAGAGTTTTGCCGTTTTAGAAAGTTGAAACTACCCCTGTATTTGAGTCATTAGGAAAGAAAACAACCCTGTTAGCCTGCTATATGCACAGTGCTTTTATATATAGATATGGGCATCTAAGCAAGGTTTCCCTAATAGTTCAGCGGGTAAAGAATCCGCCTGCAATGCAGGAGACACAGGAGCTCCGGTTCCTTCCGTGGGTCAGGAAGATTCCCTGGAGAAGGCCACAGCAACCCATTCCAATATTCTTGCTTGGGAAATCCCATGGACAGAGGAGCCAGGCAGGCTATACTCAACAGGGTCACAAAGAGTCGGACACGACAGAGGGACTGTTGCTCAGTCATGTCCAACTCTTTGTGACCCCATGGACAGTAGGACACCAGGTCCTCCCTGTCCTTCACCATCTCCCGGAGCTTGCGCAAACTCATATCCATTGAGTTAGTGATGTCATCCAACCATCTCATCCTCGGTCGTTCCCTTCTCCTCCTGCCTTCAATCTTTCCCAGCATCAGGGTCTTTAGCGCTTTTTGTCTAGAGCAACTAGATAAAACAAACAAACAAAAAATGGGCATCTATCTAATTCATTGTATCTGTGGGTGTAATTGCATCCAAGCTTTTATATATTGAAATACATATTTTTACAAATTATTTTTCTTTCTTCTAACATAACATTAGAATTAGGACATTACATTGATTTGGATTTATTACATGTGATTGATTTTTATTTCAAGATGATAAAGGGAACTTTGCAAAATGTTTGTCATATAAAAGAAAAATTTTCCCAGGAAATCTGGTAGCCTGTGAAGCAGAACATCACTGAAGATCCAGAATTCTGCGGTCCTTCTGCATCTGACGTTGTTGCTTGTATCTATCTGGATTAAGCTCATCTGCCCGAACAAAATACCCAAATATGTGGCTTAAACAAGACAGAGTTCGGTTTTTCTCTCCCACAAACAACGGTAAATGTCAAAGAACAAATAATTCATGAAAATTGTTCAAGACAATAAGGGCAGACCCTATTGGAAGGGACTCAGTACAATAGGGTTTTTAGCAAGGGGCTGAGATCAGGCTAAAGTCTGAAGACAACAAGACAAGTAGGATTTATAGCCAAGGAGCAGGGTGGTGGGTAAATGGATGGAAAACTACTAAAAGCAAACATCTGGGGCCTAAAGTGGCCAATTGTATTCCTGCTGAAGCAGCAGGCCACAGCAGTCAGACATCACCTGGAGGATGACGGAGGATAAGAAAGCTGATCTGATATCAAGTGTTCGAATATTGACTGGGGGTGAAGGGGTTTCTGGCTAAGATAGTTTTGCAGGATTCCTGCTAAAACTGGATGATGCAGAGATGAACACAAAAGCTCAAAAGTCAGGGTCTAATTGAGAAGAGAGTCCAGGGAACTCAGATTAGAATTTGATCAAGTAGAGAATCTTGGTTATAGGCAGTTCCACTTAGTACTGCAATTCCTCATCATCGGGGACCCAGGTTTCTTTTATCTTTTTGTTCCCTTACCCTCAGGGCCAGGCTTCCATTCTCAATACTGTTTTAAATGACAATGGACCTCCAGTCACCTTGGCCACAATGTAAGCAGAAAGCTAGGAAAGAGAAGGGCAATAACTGTGTGCTCCCTTACAAGCAGGTACTCAGAAGTCCCAGTCAACAACGTCTGCTAACGTCTCATTGGCTGACCCTAACTGCAAGGGGTGCTGGGAAATGTAGTCTTTCAATTGCATACATTGTTTTCCAGAATAAAAGTAGAGTTCGGATAAGAAGAAAGAAAGGGAAAACGGCTACTGGAGTGGCAGGTAGCAATTTCAGTTGCTTCTGCTAGTGTTTTTGATATTGTAAATGCATCTCCCTCCCCAGGAGTAAAGGGGCTTAATTTTTATGAAGCCTAGGAGACCTGGGTCACACTGTAGCCCATCCACTTACTTATTATGTGATGACCTTAACCACATGACTTAACCTCTTTGAGCCTCATTTTCCTTATCTGTACAATGGGAGTAGAAATGGTACTTAGCTCCTAGGGTGAATATGAATTTTACATTGCTTGAAAAGGCCTTAGCAAAAGCACTTAGAAATGTCCACCTCTCCTCTCCCACACAGACACAATCACACACTTAGGAATAACACCGTTGGGTCTTTCGTGAGGAAGCCTGGCACTCCTTGTTAGAGATATCAGCTTGGTGTGGACAGGAAGCAGGGCTCCAGGAAAACCCCCGCCTCACACCTGTCAGTTCTTGGCCAGTTGCTCAGCGGGAAGGATGCGAAGACAGCTGGACTTGGTTTTTCTGGGCTTTTCTCCATGGTCTTTTCCGGCAGGGCCAGCCAGAGGCCAAAATCTTGAAAGCAGTGAGGTTTCTTTGCAGCATCTGTCTCTCCTGGCTGCATCAGAAAAGATCTGACCAACGATTGTGGGAACTGCTTGTCTGCTTCACTTCCACAGGAGAAAGGCTTTTGAAATGATTGTGTTCTCTTAAGTACCAATAGGAACCAGGGCACCTTGGAAAAATGACTGACTCCAGGGCTAGGGCAGGATGTGGACATGATAAGCCTTGGGACATCTTATGCCAGAAAACAAGGAAGCTCTCAGGACCCCAGATCCTATGGAAAAGATGTAGAATCCACTTGAAGGGGCTGTCTGTGGCCATAGGTGAGACAGTTGGAGTATCACAATGAATAACGATTGTAATTTATTGAAATATCATATATCCTTTAAATCCTTTTAAAATGATACCTAAGAAAAATGTATTGTGGGGTTTTTGTTTGTTTAGGTTTGGAAGGGAATGAGTTATTATTTTGAAAACAGGTAAAATAAAAGGAAAGAAGCAAACATTCATCCTGTCTTTACTGGGTAGAATATATTTCAGAGTAATCAAAGAGTTGATGGTTAAAGCTTATCTTTATAGATGAATAATGGTGAATAAAATCAAGAAACATGACTAGAAAACCAAATATTTTTGCAACCCCTATTAAAATATTATATTTAAGCCAAGGTCATCACTGCTGCTAAAACCATGCAGTAAAATGTAAGGGGGATTTATGATGTATAGTGAGCCTCCTAATCCATTGTAATATCATCAAAAGTTCAGCATCCAGATGTGATGTGCCGTAAAAAATACATAGCACTACTATGCAGCATCCTTACTCCCCACCTGACTCCAAATTGGATGACAATTCTAGATCTTCCTACCAAAACTACAAAAGATGGAAGAATGTATTTAAAAGCACCAGAGGGATATGATCTTCAAAGGCCAGAATGTCAGAAATTGTATTGGATAAATGACTTTGTTTCTCTTTTTCTGGCTGCACTGGGTGTTCATTGCTACCGTTGGGCTTTCTGTAGTTGCAGCGAGTGTGGGCTACTCTCTAGCTGCGGTTCTCAGGCTTCTCATTGTGGGGACTTCTCTTGTTGCAGCGTACAGGTTCTACAGCATGGGCTTAGTTTTCCTGATGCATGTGGAATCTTTCTGGACCAGGGATCAAACCCATGTCCCCTGCATTGGCAGCCAAATTCTTGTTCACTGTACCACCAGGGAAGTCCAAAAGAGGCTATAATTATAGATGAAAATAAATTTTAAAGATATTAAAATACATAGACTGTATGCAAAAGGAACATGATTGGATTCCGACTTAGACAAACCAATTGCAAAAAGACATTTTAACACAGCGATTTTTCAGTCACTCAGTTGTGTCTTATTCTCTGCAACCCAATGGACTGTAGCACGCCAGGCTTCCCTGTCCTTCACTATTTCCCAGAGCTTACTCAGACTCATGTCCATTGAGTCAGTGATGCCATCTAACCATCCTATCCTCTATCAGCCCCTTTTCCTCCTGCCCTCAGTCTTAACACAGTTGGGGAAACATGAACGTGGATTAGGAATTGATGATCTTAAGAAATTATCATAATTTTGTTGGGTGTGATAATGGCACTGTGGTAATGTTTTCTTTCTTCTTCTTTTTTTAAATTTTATTTATTTACCTGGCTGCTCTGGCTGCTCAGGGAGCATGTAGGATCTTGCTCCATGACCAGGGATTGGACCTGGGTCCCCTGCACTGGGAGCTCAGAGTCTTAGCCACTGGACTGGACCACAAGGGAAGTACCTGTGGTAATGTTTTCTAAAAGTCCTTATCTGAGGGTGAAATGATAAGGTATCTAGAATTACTTTGATATGTTTTGTTTTGTCTAAAGATGAGTGGATAATAGGATTTAAAAAAAAAAAAGAATGGCTAGAACTCAGTCACGTGTCCTGCTAACTGAAGGGAGGCTGGGAAAGCAAAGGGAAATAAGCAGAAAAGGAAAACAACCAAAACCAGCCAAAATGGATTTTTAGCTTCTCCAGCTCCCCTTATCTTCTTAACCTCAGCTTCAGAGGATGGGCTACTCCTATTCCTCAGTCACGATCCATCATCATCAGTCACTGTCAGGGCTCACTGGACAGAAGATGGGCGCATGGAAAGATGTATTTCCCATACTCTCTTCAATTAGCAGGACATGTGACTGAGATATAGCCATTCATTTTAGATTCCACATATAAGGGATGTCATAAGACTTTTTCTCTGTCTGACTGACTTCAGTCAGTATGACACTCTCTAGGTCCCTCCATGTTGCTGCAAATGGCATTATTTCAGTCTTTTTTAATAGATTANGACAGAAGATGGGCGCATGGAAAGATGTATTTCCCATACTCTCTTCAATTAGCAGGACATGTGACTGAGATATAGCCATTCTTTTTAGATTCCACATATAAGGGATGTCATAAGATTTCTTCTCTGTCTGACTGACTTCACTCAGTATGACACTCTCTAGGTCCCTCCATGTTGCTGCAAATGGCATTATTTCAGTCTTTTTTAATAGCAGATTAATATTCCATTGTATATATGTACCACGTCTTCTTTATCCATTTGTCTGTTGATGGACATTTAGGTGGCTTCCATATCTTGGCTATTGTAAATAGTGCTGGCTATTGTAAATAGTGCTGGGGTGCATGTATATTTTGGGATCATGTTTTTCTCCAGATATCTACCCAAGGGTGAGATTTCAGGGTCAAATGGTAGCTCAGTTTTTAGTTTTTTGAGGGAACTCGTGCTATTTTCCATAGTGGCTACATCAATTTACCCTCCCACCAACAATGCGGGAGGGTTCCCCTCTCTTCACACACTCTCCAGCATTTATTGTTTGTGGACTTTTTTATAATAGCCATTTTGTCACTGCTTCAACCTTTTCCCCATCTGTTTGCCATGAAGTAATGGGACCGGATGCCATGATCTTAGTTTTTTGAATGTTGGGTTTCAAGCCAGCTTTTTCACTCTCCTCTTTCACCTTCATCAAGAGGCTCTTTAGTTCCTCTTCACTTTCTTCTATGAGAGTGGCATCATCTGCATATCTGAGTTTGTTGATATTTCTCCCTGCAATCCTGATCCAGCCCAGCATTTCGCATGATATACTCTGCGTGGAAGTTAAACAAGCAGGGTGACATATACAGCCTTAACTCAGTCCTCTCCCAATTTTGAATGACCTCCTTTCCCAGTCCATTGTTTCATGTACAGTTCTAATTGTTGTTTCTTAATAGAGTTTTCTCATAAGAGAGATAAGGTGGTCTGGTACTCCCATCCCTTTAAGAATTTTCCTGTTTGTTGTGATCCTCACAGTCAAAGGCTATAGCGTAGTCAGTGAAGCAAAAGTAGGTGTTTTTTCTGGAATTCCCTTGCTTNTAATAGAGTTTTCTCAGAAGAGAGATAAGGTGGTCTGGTACTCCCATCCCTTTAAGAATGTTCCTGTTTGTTGTGATCCTCACAGTCAAAGGCTATAGCATAGTCAGTGAAGCAAAAGTAGGTGTTTTTTCTGGAATTCCCTTGCTTTTTCTTTTTTTTTAATATATTTTGATTTGTTCTGTAGTTGGCTGTGGATTTTTTTTTCTTCTTTTCTTTTTTTTATTTTATTTATTTTTTTAATACTTTATTCCACTTTACAATACTGTATTGGTTTTGCCATCCATTGACACGAATCAGCCACAGGTGTACACGATCTCCCAATGCCGAAGCCCCCTCCCACCTCCCACCTCATCCCTTGCTTTTTCTATGATTCAGTGGCTATTGGTAAGTTGATCTCTGGTTCCTCTGCCTTTTCTAAATCAAGTTTGTACATCTGGAATTTCTCAGTTCATGTACTTCTGAAGCCTTGCTCTCATGTGACATGAGTGCAATTGTGTGGTAGTTTGAACATTCTTAGAGGCTTCCCTGGTGGCTCAGAGGTTAAAGCATCTACCTCCAATGGAGGAGACCCAGGTTCGATCCCTGGGTCGGGAAGATCCCCTGGAGAAGGAAATGGCAATCCACTCCAGTATTCTTGCCTGGAGAATCCCGTGGACGGAGAAGCCTAGTAGGGTATAGTCGCAAAGAGTCGGACACAACTGAGCGACTTCACCTTCACCTTCACCTTGAACACTCGTTGGCATTGCCCTTCTTTGGGATTGGAATGGAAACTGACCTTTTCCAGCCCTGTGGCCACTGCTGAGTTTCCCAAATTTTCTGGCATATTGCGTACAGCACTTTAACAACATCATCTTTTAGGATTTGAAGTAGCTCGGCTGGAATTCTGTCACCTCCACAAGCTTTGTTTGTAGTAATGCTTCCTAAGGCCCTTTTACTTCACACTCTAGAATGTCTGGCTATCGGTGAGTGATCACACTATCGTGGTTATCCGGGTCATTAAGATGTTTTTTGTATACTTCTGTGTATCCTTGCCACATCTTTTTTTTTTTTTTCCATTTATTTTTGGTTGCACCAGGTCTTCATTCCTGCTCCCGGCTTCCTCTAGTTATGGGGGACAGGGGCTTCTCTAGTTCCTGCGGGTAGACTTTTCTTGTTTTGAAGCATGGACGCTAGGTTCACGGGCTTCAGTAGTTATTGCACGTGAGCCCAGTAGCTGTGGCTCTTGGGCATAGTTGCTTTGTAGCATGTGGGACCTTCCTGGACCAGGGATCAAACCAGTGTCCCCTGCATTGCAAGGAGGATTCTTAACCACTGGACCACCAGGGAAGCCCTTGCCACCTCTTCTTAACCACTTCTGCTTCTGTTAGGTCCTTACCATTTCGTCCTTTATCATCCCCATCCTTGCCTGAAACATTTCCTTGATAATTCCAGTTTTCTTGAGGAGTTCTTT
>SJYW01001749.1:248689-272437 GCA_006410735.1 Raphicerus campestris | reverse complement strand
AATCTAGTTCCCTGACCAGGGATCAAACGCAGGCCCCCTCCTGCATTGGGAGCACAGAGTCTTAACCACTGGACTACCAGGGAAGTCCCGCCACACTTCCCATCACACTACTGCTCCTGCTCAGTAGTAGCAGGCAGCCCTGGAACTGGCAAAACTCCCCAAAGTGCTGAGCTTCCCAGGTGGCACTAGTGATAAAGGACCCACCTGCCAATGCAGGAGACATAAGAGACATGGATTCCATCACTATGTAGGGAAGATCCCATGGAGGACCGCATGGCAACCCACTCCAGTATTCTTGCCTGGAGAATCTCATGTACAGAGAAGCTTGGTGGGCTACAGTCCATAGGGTTGCAAAGAGTTGGACATGACTGAAGTGACTTAGAACACAGACACACACCCAGAAGTGCTACACAGCAATTGGTCAGGCCATCATCTCTTGTTATTTAGTCACTATGTCCGATTCTTTGCAACCCTATGGACTGTTAGCCCTCCAGTCTCCTCTGTCCATGGGATTTCCCAGGCAAGAATACTAGAGTGGGTTGTCATTTCCTACTCCAAGGGATCTTCCCCAATCCAGGGACTGAACCTGAGTCTCCTGCATTGGCAGGCAGATTCTTACCACTGAGCTACCTGGGGAGTCCCAGGCCGTCTCTAGATAGTCGCAAAATGTTTTCAACGGAGCCAGCAGTCGCTGTGCTTCAACACATCTGTGTGTGGTCAAGACACTGTCTTTGTGGAAAAAAAAAAAAAAAAAAGATTTCAAACATCTGAAAACATGCATTTTCTTGTGATATGAATACCTCTAGTCAAGAAATTTGGTAGCTTGATTCATCTGTCCCCATGGAGAATGCTGATATTTCCTGGCTTCTCATAACACAGCTTAAGGAATTTTTAGTGTTTTGTTTTTCTGACCAAGGTCAGAAGTCATGCAAGAGGCCAAGAGCTCAATATTTATAGTAGGGACAGAATCCTGTGAAGCAGATCTAGAATATTGGCCTTGGAAGCAGCCTGCTTTTGTGTAAATCCCTACAAGCGTTTCTTCCACGCAGTTTCCCCATCTGTAAAATGGAACTTGGAATTGGCTGTGACACTTCAATGAAGAAACTGGGTCTCAGGCAGGCAGGCCAGCACTCAGGGCATCCCCCAGTGTCGGGATGACCTGAAGCAATAGTTCGTGCCCTTGGTGAGGCCTTCGCCTCCTTTGTCTGCCCCTTTTGTTCACCATCTGTCTGGCCAGGGTGCCGCCGGCTGGACCCCACCTACTCCCCTCCCCCAACCTGGGGCTGCCCCGGGGCCTCCCTTAGAACAATGAAGGACGCCATCTGGGGTGGCCTGGGTCAGGTCTCGCTTTGTATCTGCCTGGAAACCCCTCTCCCTCCCAGCCAAGCCCAGATGGGCCCTTGGTAGAGGCCCTTGCAGGGGACATCAAAGGGAGGCTTTGTGGACAGGAATGTGAGTTACAGAAGACAGGGATGGGGACAGGACAGCTCACAGCTCAGCCTTCCAGACTGCCTCCTTGTTCACCCCAGGCCGTGGTCTCCTCGGCAAGGATCAGTTCAGTTCAGTTCAGTCGCTCAGTCGTGTCCAGCTCTTTGCGACCCCATGAATTGCAGCACGCCAGGATAGTTCTGAGCTTTTGTGGGAACCAGGCAGGTCTGGAGGCTCAGGTTTGTTTGGATTTACCAGAGCTTTATGCAAAGTTAATTCTGTCTCCTGGGAACTAGTCTTGCTCTCTTTGGGGCACCAACGTATTCAGTGTTCAGGTGGCATTCTTTAAGGAAATTCTCTCTTTCCTATCATTTGCTCATGAAGACTGTGGATTTTTTATTTTCCAGCTTTATTAAAATATTGACATATGTCATGTCATGTGTAAGTTTAAGGTATACAATGTGATGGTCTGATATACTCATATATTGCAAAATGATTACCACAAAAAGTTTAGTCAGTACTTGCATTGTCTCACATAATTCCTTTTGGGTGTGTGTGTAATATTTAAGATCTATTCTCTTAACAGTTGTCCACTGTACAATTCACTATTGGTAATCTTACTGGCCAAAATCTTGGCCTTTTTTGCCCACTGAAGTTGATGAAAAATACAGAGACAGAGTTTGGAGAAAATAGAAAAGTGGTTTTTATTCTCAGCCGGTGGAAAGGGAACACAGTGAGCTCACTTCTCAAGAACTGTCTCCATGAGGAATCTGCTAAGTCGCTTCAGTCGTGTCCGACTCTGTGCGACCCCAGAGACGGCAGCCCACCAGGCTCCCAAGTCCCTGGGATTCTCCAGGCAAGAACATTGAAGTGGGTTGCCATTTCCTTCTCCAATGCATGAAAGTGAAAAGTGAAAGTGAAATCCCTCAGTCGTATCCGTCTCAGCGATCCCATGGACTGCAGCCTACCAGGCTCCTCTGTCCATGGGATTTTCCAGGCAAGAGTACTGGAGTGGGGTGCCATTGCCTTCTCCGATGAGGAATCTAGGGGCTTATATAAAGCAGGGGCGGACAGTCAAGAGTCAGTGATGAGGAGCAAAGGTGACAGGAACTTGATTTCTTTCTCTTGCATTGTTTCAAAGACAATCATAGGCTGGTATCAGTAACCCAGTAATTGAGTCTGGTAGTTCAGTGGCTCAGTGCCCTTCTTTTTGATATGTAACTACAAGGCAAAGGGTGTTATAAGGGTAAACAGCAGATAGGGAATGTATTTAGCATAGAGTCAAAGGAGAAAATGTGAACTGTAGCTCCTGCAGAGTTAGGGGGCAGAAAAGCAAACTTAATTATAGACATGCAGAATTAGGAGCAGTTAAAGTAAAAAAACAAAAACAAAAAAACCCTAGGAATGTTAAGGGGCCTGTTCACTGTTTTCTTTATGTTCTTTGTTCTCAGGAAAGAGAAAAACTAATTGCTCTTTTTTCCTTTTCACTGCAGCAAAAACTATAGTCACCATGTTGTACTCTAGATTCCTAGAACTCATTTATCTTATAGCTGGAAATTTGTACCCTTTGACAAACATCTCCCCATTACCTTCACCCTCCAGGTAATCACCATCTTACTTGCTGACTGAAAAATTACATGCAACCTAAAAGTTAAGAGTTGTACTTTATTTGGTGGAAATTGGGGGACTTCAAGCATGGGAGACAGCATCTCAAGTAACCCTGACAGAACTGCTCCAAGGAGGCAAGGGTTATATAGAAGCCAGGTTATATAGAAGTTTTGCAACAAATTGCAGGTAGTCTGAACATCAGAAGATTATTGCTAAATGAAAGAAAACCAGATATCCTAAGTTAAAGAATACAGCATTTTCTAGATATCACTTTGCCAACAAAGGTTCATCTAATAGTCAAGGTTTTGGTTTTTCCAGTAGTCATGTGAGAGTTGAGACTATAAAGAAAGCTGAGAGCTGAAGAACTGATGCTTTTGAACTGTGGTGTTGGAGAAGACTCGAGAGTCCCTTGGACTACAAGGAAATCAAATCAGTTCATCCTAAAGGAAATCAATCCTGAATATTCATTGGAAGTGTCACGCGAGTGTTTGTTCCTTGATTCTTTGTCTCATCACAATAAAGATTTGGAGCGACGGTCATTAAAGCCCCCTCGGCATGTCACAGCTCTCAGGTCTTGGATAGACTGTGTTATAGCTCTCAGGTCTCGAATGGACCATGTTATAGCTCTTAGACAAATCAGTGTTACAGCTCTATTTTATTTAGAAGATAGCAGGAAAATCCATCTTCGAGGCATGAGGGCACATCGAATCAAAGACACGAGGAGAAGAGCGCCCCAGCGCACGGGGGTGGGGGGTGGGGGCCCGGGGCTAGCTCTGCCTCCTCTGTTTATACGTTTCTCTCTCCCTGGGCCTGTCCTCTGTAATTTGGGCCAGCCAGAAGTGTTGTTTGTTTTACCTGAGGCCCTCACTCCGGTCCTTGGACCTTCTTTTGTTCTATTTTCACGGGCTTTTCCCTTCCTTGTCTTTTAGCCACCGCCATTTTGGACTCCTTTTCCCTATTCTACCTACCTAACAGAAGGACTGATGCTGAAGCTGAAACTCCAGTGCTTTGGCCACCTGATGCAAAGAACTGACACACTGGAAAAAGACTCTGATGCTGGGAGAGATTGAAGGCGGAGGAAAAGGGGACAACAGAGGATGAGATGGTTGGATGGCATCACCGGCTCTAAGGACATGAGTTTGAGCAAGCTCTGAGAGTTGGTGATGGATAGGGTAGCCTGGTGTGCTGCATTCTCAGACATGACTGAGCGACTGAACTGAACTACGCAAGGGAAGATGCAAGAATGTAGGCTCACTGAAATCATTCCTTTCATATGCACTCAGCCATCTGGGGCCAGTATCCTGTGTTCTCACATCCTGAGTTTCCTTTCTGTAAGATTCACCCCAGGGAGTGGCTGTAGTCTGATGGCTGCTAGATGGCAGGTATTCTTTCCTTCCTGAGTTCCCTCAGGGTTCACCAGCTCACTGTGGTGGCAGCAACCACTGATGATTGTGCCATCCTTGTTTACTGATATGGCAGTTCAAGTTCAAGTTCAGTCGCTCAGTCGTGTCCGACTCTTTGCGACCCCATGAATCGCATCACGCCAGGTCTCCCTGTTCATCACCATCTCTCGGAGTTCACTCAGACTCACGTCCATCGAGTCCGTGATGCCATCCAGCCATCTCATCCTCGGTCGTCCTCTTCTCCTCCTGCCCCCAATCCTTCCCAGCATCAGAGTCTTTTCCAATGAGTCAACTCTTCGCATGAGGTGGCCAAAGTACTGAAGTTTCAGCTTCAGCATCATTTCTTCCAAAGAAAGCCCAGGGTTGATCTCCTTCAGAATGGACTGGTTGGATCTCCTTGCAGTCCAAGGGACTCTCAAGAGTCTTCTCCAAGACCACAGTTCAAAAGCATCAATTCTTCGGCACTCAGCCTTCTTCATAGTCCAACTCTCACATCCATACATGACCACAGGATAAAACCATAGCCTTGACTAAACGGACCTTAGTCGGCAAAGTAATGTCTCTGCTTTTGAATATATTATCTAGGTTGGTCATAACTTTTCTCCCAAGGAGTAAGCGTCTTTTAAATTCATGGTTGCAGTCATCATCTGCAGTGATTTTGGAGCCCCAAAAAATAAAGTCTGATATTTCCCATGAAGTGATGGGACCGGATGCCATGATCTTCGTTTTCTGAATGTTGAGCTTTAAGCCAACTTTTCCACTCTCCTCTTTCACCTTCATCAAGAGGCCCTTTAGCTCCTCTTCACTTTCTGCCATAAGGGTGGTGTCATCTGCATATTTGAAGCTATTGTTATTTCTCCTGGCAATCTTGATTCCAGTTTATGCTTCATCCAACCAGGCATTTTGCATGATGTACTCTGCATATAAGCTAAATAAGCAGGGTGACCATGTACAGCCTTGATGAACTCCTTTCCCAATTTGAAACCTATCTGTTGTTGTTCCCTGTCCAGTTCTAACTGTTGCTCCTTGACCTGCATACACATTTCTCAGGAGGCAGGTAAGGTGATCTGGGTAGTTCCATCTCTTGAAGAATTTTCCAGTTTGTTGTGATCCACACAGTCAAAGGCTTTGGTGTAGACAATAAAGCAGAAGTAGATGTTTTTCTGACATTTTCTTGCTTTTTTCTATGATCTAGTGGTTGTTGGCAATTTGATATCTGGTTCCTCTGCCTTTTCTAAACCTAGCTTGAACATCTGGAAGTTCTCAGTCCCCATACTGCTGAAGCCTGACTTGGAGAATTTTGAGCATTACTTTGCTAGCATGTGAGATGAGTGCAATTGTGTGGTAGTTTGAAGATTCTTTGGCATTGCCTTTCTTTGGGATTAGAATGAAAACTGACCTTTTCCAGTTCTGTGGCCACTGCTGAGTTTTCCAAATTTCCTGGCATGTTGAATGCAACAAAGGACACAACATAAGGTGAGTAGAATCAAATGGGTCCAAATGGGTTGGAGTCTCAAACTGGATTTTGGCCAGGTTTGAATGCCAGCCTTCTTACCTATCACTTTGGCTCTCGTTGAACTTTTTCTGTGAGGAGACATCAAGAGCCTGAGCTTCATTTGGTCCTAAAACCAGGTCTGTGACCTCAGTGGGAAACCATGGGTTTCGCTGGGTTCAAGTCCCAGCCACATGGCTTAGGGTCCCAAGCAGANGAGATGGTTGGATGGCATCACCGGCTCTAAGGACATGAGTTTGAGCAAGCTCTGAGAGTTGGTGATGGATAGGGTAGCCTGGTGTGCTGCATTCTCAGACATGACTGAGCGACTGAACTGAACTACGCAAGGGAAGATGCAAGAATGTAGGCTCACTGAAATCATTCCTTTCATATGCACTCAGCCATCTGGGGCCAGTATCCTGTGTTCTCACATCCTGAGTTTCCTTTCTGTAAGATTCACCCCAGGGAGTGGCTGTAGTCTGATGGCTGCTAGATGGCAGGTATTCTTTCCTTCCTGAGTTCCCTCAGGGTTCACCAGCTCACTGTGGTGGCAGCAACCACTGATGATTGTGCCATCCTTGTTTACTGATATGGCAGTTCAAGTTCAAGTTCAGTCGCTCAGTCGTGTCCGACTCTTTGCGACCCCATGAATCGCATCACGCCAGGTCTCCCTGTTCATCACCATCTCTCGGAGTTCACTCAGACTCACGTCCATCGAGTCCGTGATGCCATCCAGCCATCTCATCCTCGGTCGTCCTCTTCTCCTCCTGCCCCCAATCCTTCCCAGCATCAGAGTCTTTTCCAATGAGTCAACTCTTCGCATGAGGTGGCCAAAGTACTGAAGTTTCAGCTTCAGCATCATTTCTTCCAAAGAAAGCCCAGGGTTGATCTCCTTCAGAATGGACTGGTTGAATCTCCTTGCAGTCCAAGGGACTCTCAAGAGTCTTCTCCAAGACCACAGTTCAAAAGCATCAATTCTTCGGCACTCAGCCTTCTTCATAGTCCAACTCTCACATCCATACATGACCACAGGATAAAACCATAGCCTTGACTAAACGGACCTTAGTCGGCAAAGTAATGTCTCTGCTTTTGAATATATTATCTAGGTTGGTCATAACTTTTCTCCCAAGGAGTAAGCGTCTTTTAAATTCATGGTTGCAGTCATCATCTGCAGTGATTTTGGAGCCCCAAAAAATAAAGTCTGATATTTCCCATGAAGTGATGGGACCGGATGCCATGATCTTCGTTTTCTGAATGTTGAACTTTAAGCCAACTTTTCCACTCTCCTCTTTCACCTTCATCAAGAGGCCCTTTAGCTCCTCTTCACTTTCTGCCATAAGGGTGGTGTCATCTGCATATTTGAAGCTATTGTTATTTCTCCTGGCAATCTTGATTCCAGTTTATGCTTCATCCAACCAGGCATTTTGCATGATGTACTCTGCATATAAGCTAAATAAGCAGGGTGACCATGTACAGCCTTGATGAACTCCTTTCCCAATTTGAAACCTATCTGTTGTTGTTCCCTGTCCAGTTCTAACTGTTGCTCCTTGACCTGCATACACATTTCTCAGGAGGCAGGTAAGGTGATCTGGGTAGTTCCATCTCTTGAAGAATTTTCCAGTTTGTTGTGATCCACACAGTCAAAGGCTTTGGTGTAGACAATAAAGCAGAAGTAGATGTTTTTCTGACATTTTCTTGCTTTTTTCTATGATCTAGTGGTTGTTGGCAATTTGATATCTGGTTCCTCTGCCTTTTCTAAACCTAGCTTGAACATCTGGAAGTTCTCAGTCCCCATACTGCTGAAGCCTGACTTGGAGAATTTTGAGCATTACTTTGCTAGCATGTGAGATGAGTGCAATTGTGTGGTAGTTTGAAGATTCTTTGGCATTGCCTTTCTTTGGGATTAGAATGAAAACTGACCTTTTCCAGTTCTGTGGCCACTGCTGAGTTTTCCAAATTTCCTGGCATGTTGAATGCAACAAAGGACACAACATAAGGTGAGTAGAATCAAATGGGTCCAAATGGGTTGGAGTCTCAAACTGGATTTTGGCCAGGTTTGAATGCCAGCCTTCTTACCTATCACTTTGGCTCTCGTTGAACTTTTTCTGTGAGGAGACATCAAGAGCCTGAGCTTCATTTGGTCCTAAAACCAGGTCTGTGACCTCAGTGGGAAACCATGGGTTTCGCTGGGTTCAAGTCCCAGCCACATGGCTTAGGGTCCCAAGCAGAATTTTGGTTGACTTCAAGTCCCAACACATCTGTTCAAGTCCCAATCTGAAATAAATGGTTTCAGCTTTACGTGCTTCATCATCAAGAAGATTCATAGGAAGGATACGGAAGCAGTTACAACAGTTCCACATCAAGATGATGGCTACATGGGGATTCCAGCCCACATTGATTAAACAGAGCTGCCCTGCCCCTGGCGCCCCTAAGTCAGGTATCCGGAGATTTTTACTCTCTGATAGGTAGGGTCCATGCTTCTACTCAGCCTTAAAGCAGTTACAGAAGATGGACCATTGCCCTTCTGCTTCCCTTAATATGGGAGTAAAATCTCTGAGGGAGAAATGAAACAGGAGGGAAGTGGACAGGGCACAACTTTTGACAGAATGACGTGGCCCAAGGACAAAACATAAACTGATTAGAATCAAATGGTCCAAGATGGCTGAAAAGTTAACTTCAACTAGACCTTGGTCCTTCATCAGCAATCTAAATGACACACCTAGAGGCTCCATGTGAGTTCCAAAACACCGCGAAAAGACCAAGGAGTGTACGGTGGCCCAGTTCCTAGAAATCTCCACTCCTTCCCCAAAATAGGTGGAATAATCTTCCCACTCATTAGCCTATGAAATTGTTATTGTTGTTGTTCAGAGTCAGTCCATGCTGCAACACATGGACTGCAGCATGCCAGGCTTCCCTGTCCTTCACCATCTCCCAGAGTTTGCTCAAACTTATGTCCACTGAGTCGGTGATGCCATCCAACCATCTCATCCTCTATCACCCTCTTCTCCTCCTGCCCTCAATCTTTACTAACGTCAAGGTCTTTTCAAATGAGTTGGCTCTTTGCAGCAGGTGGCCAAGGTATTGGAGCTTCAGCATTAGCATCAGTCCTTCCAATGAATATTTAGGGTTGATTTCCTTTAGAGTTGTTTGGTTTGATCTCCTTGCTGTCCAAGGGACTTTGTCCAAGAGTCTTCTCCAATACTGAAACCATTTACCTCAGATTCGGACTTGAACCCATGTTCTGGGACTCAGCCTCAGCCAAAACCCACAGTACCTGGTTTCAGGACTTAATGAAGCCCAGGTCTTGATGTCTCATCACAGAAAGAATTCAGTGAGAGACAAAGTGATAGTTAAGAAGTGGATTTAGTATGGTCATACAAAGGGTGAGTGCTGCTGTGAAATGTGGCATGGTTAGTTTTTATAGGCTGGGTAGTTTCATATGTTAATGGGTGGGATTTTTCCATCTATTTTTGGAGAGGGGGTGGAAATTTCCAGGAATTGGGCCTCCACTCCTTCCTTGGTATTTTGACTATGCCTTGGAACTGTCATGGCACCTCCGGGCGTGTCACTTAGCTTGCTGATTGGGGATCAAGGTTTAGTCTTGTCTACCATCTTGGTCCCATTTGATTCCAATCAGTTTCTGTTGTGTCCTTGGGCTATGTCACTCTTTCAAAAGTTGTGCCCTGACCCTTTCCCTCCTGTCACAGTACTACACTTTGAAAGCATCAGTTCTTTGGTGCTCAACCTTCATGGCCCGTCTCACATCCATACACGACTACTGGAAAAACCATAGCTTTTACTAGACAAATCTTTGTTGGCAAAGGGATGTCTCTGCTTTTTAATACACTATCTAGGTTTGTCATAACTTTCTTCCAAGGAAAAACCATCTTTTAATTTCATGGTGGCAGTCACTTTCAGCGGTGATTTTGGAGCCTATGAAATTACCCAGCTCATAAGAACTTACCATGTCACATTTGGGGGCACCACACTCATCCTCTGCAATGGCCCACACACTGTCTGTGGAGTGTGCTTCTCTCTGACTCTAAATAAATCCACTTCTTACCTATGACTTTGTCTCTCACTGATTTCTTTCTGCAACGAGACATCAAGAACCTGAGCTTCATTAGGTTCTGAACCCAGGTCTGTGACCTCAGTGGGAAGACTGTGGGTTTTGGCCGGGTTTGCGTCCCAGCCACTGTGGTCAAGTCCCAGTTTGAGGTAAACAGTTTCATACCAGAAGTGGAATTGCTGGATCACATGGTAGATCTATTTTTAATTTTTTGAGGAACCTCCAAACTGTTTTCCATAGTGGCTGTACCAATTTACATTCTTACCAACAGTGTATCAGGGCTCCCTTTACTTTGGTAGATTTTTTCCGAGTTAGACTCAAGCACAAGGAGATCTTGTGATCAGAGGGAGGGATTGGAGAAAGGTAAGAGAGAGAAAGAAAAGAATAGTTTCAGATAACTGATGGAGGGGAAATAGTTCCATTTTTATTTATTTATTTTTTTGTCCTCACTGTGCAGTGTTGCAGAATCCCAGTTCCCTGACCATGGACCAAACCCATATTCCCCCAGGCTGGACACACAGAGCCTCAATGACTGGACCGCCAGGGAAACCTCTCTGTTTTTAATTATATACATAATATGAGGCTTTGAATGTTTAGATTTTAATATTTCAAATAAAATAAGTGAAGAAAGACACTCCCAACGGAAAAAAATCATAAATAAGCATATTTCTCTTCACAGAGAAAGACATCAAATGAGTTCCTTGTAGAAGAATTTTATCTTCACTGTGCTTTTGATCATCATTAATTAAGCAGAAGAGGGCAGCAGAAGAGGGCAGTAGAAGATGAGATGGTTGGATAGCATCACCAAATCAATGGACATGAATTTGAGCAAGCTCCGGGAGATAGTGAAGGAAGCCTGGCATGCTGCAGTCCATGAGGTCACAAAGAGTCAGACAAGACTTAGCAATGTAACAACAACAAAATAACACTGGGCAGCAGGTGGTAGCACAGCAGAGCACAAGAAATGAAAGCTCAGAGACGGTAAGTGTGTCTAAAGTCGCATGGCTAGCAAGTGGAAGTCAACTCATGTCTGAATTTCTCTGGGTCCAAAGAATGTGCTCATTTCAGGGCTCCTGGTCTCCCATGAGACATCAAACATCCTGTGAGCAACCTGCTTGCTCACTTGATGTCAGTCAAGAAGGTCCTTAGGGCCAAATTCTCCATCCCGTGAAGTGAGGAGTTCTCATCCCACTGTGCGAGGCAGTCCTAAGGCTTAAGGGAGATAGTAGATATGGAAGTATTCTTAAAAGTATAAGGAGCAGCTGTTCTCTGTGCAGGTGCTGCTTTTTATCCCAGGAACCCTGTTACTGGTTTTAATTGGCAGCATTTACAGTCCAGGCATGCTGCACAGTGGCTCAGGCCTCTCCCCCACAGACACGGGGAGGAATGCAGCAGCTCCAGTCAGAGAGCTGGTAGCTGATATAAAGCCCCCAAGAAGTGAGGGATGAAGATAAAGAGGCAGAGGTAGCCCCAGCAAGGGCAGGAGTGAGGATGAGGATCCTGGAGGCAAAGCCAGAGAGGAGGTCTGAGAGCAGAAAGAGAAAATATGTACACGAATGAAAGGAGGGAAGCCATAGGAGAGAAGCTGTCTTAGCATCTTGACCTTCTAGTGACTTTGGATGCTCACAACACACACACACACACACACACACACACACACATACACACACACCCATTGAGTGTCCCTACTCAGCCTGTGGTCCAGTGCTTTTTCTACCATTAAATAATGATCTCCAAGATCCTTCTTTATTTTCCCTTAAGTATAAAAAAGGGTGATTTATACTTCTATTAACATTCTGTATTTGTGTACAGATACCAATTTTATTGCCCATTTTTTAAACAGACTTACTTATTTTCTTATTATTGAGCTGTGAGAGTTCTTCATAAATTCTGAATATAAGTCCATTTTCAGATATGCATATGGCATGTATTTTCTCTGTGTTGTGGCTTGTCTTTTCATAATTTTTTTAATGTTTATTGATGCACCATGTCTTAGTTGCAGCATGAGGGATCTTTGGTTGCAGCATGTGAGATCTCATTTCCTGACCAGGGTTTGAACCCCTGGTCTCCTGTGTTAGGAGCACAGAGCCCTAGCATCTGAACTATCAGGGCAGTCCTATCTTTTTGTGATCTTAACAGTCTTTAAAAGAAGAGAAACTTCATTTTGAGTAAGTCCAGTTTTCTTGTAGGGTTCAGCCTTTTTGTGCTCTCTTTTAAGAAAAGACTTTTGGCTTAGGACTTCTCTAGTGGCTCAGTGGTAAAGGATCCACCTGCCAATGCAGGAGACATGGGTTCAATCCCTAATTCTGGAAGACCCCACTTGCTGAGAAGCAACTAAACCCTTGAGTCACAACTATGGAGCCTGTGCTCTAGAGCCCAGGAGCCAAAACTAGCGAGCCCTTGTGTTGCAACTACTTACAAAGCCTGTGCACCCTAGAGCCTGTGGTCTGCAACAAGAGCAAACTCTGCAATGAGAAGCCTGCGCACACAACTGTACAGTTAGTCCCCACTCTCAGCAACGAGAGACAAGCCTGAGCAGCAACAAAGACGCGGCACAGCCATAGATAAGTTGATTAATTAATTTAATTAAACATAATAAAAGAGAAATCTTGGCCTAAATGTTAAGTCAGAAATATTTTACATTAACTCTATGATTCATTTTGGATTGATTTTTGTATTTGGTGCAAGTTTAAGATCATGGTCCTGTTTTTATTGTTTGTTTTTGAAAAATAGTGTATTCTCCATTGAATTACCTTAATAGTTTTGTTGAAAAATTATTGACTATATACGAATGGTTCTATTTCTAGGCTCCATATGTCTGTATGATCTATTTATGTGCCAATTTCACACTGACTGAATTATGATAGCTTTATAGAAAGTTATGAAACCAGGTAATGTTTAGATGTTTAGATGGGTTAACTATTACGGATTCATTGTTTTTCCATATGAATTTTAGAATTAGCTTGTCAATTTAAAAAAGCCTCCTGTAATATTGATTGGGATTGTATTAGTCTATACATCAATTTGAGGGAACTGAATCTTAGTAATGACACTTTTAATTTATGAACATTGTGTATCTGTTTATTTAAGTCCTCTTTACTCTCTCTCATACAAATCTTGTGCATTCTTTAAACATTTTGTCCCTATGTATTTTGTTTTTTATGCTCTTATAAATGGCACCATTTTATAAATTTCAATGTACAATTGATCATTAATATTACATAAAAATACAATTGATTTTTGTATTATGACTGTGTTTTCTGATTTAACTTATCTCAGTTAATAGTCTTAATAAATTTTTTGTTGGTTCTTTGGGATTTTTTTTTCCTGGATGATCATGTCATTGGCAAATAAAGATAGTTTTGTTTTTTCTTTCTGACTTAAATGACTTTTGTTTTTGTTTGTTGCCTCACTGCTCTTGCTAGGATCTACAGTATGATGTCGGTAGGAATGATGATAGTAAACATTCTTGTTCCCATTCGTGGAGGAAAGACTTCAATGTTTTACAAAAAAGTATGCATTTGGTTTATTTAACTTATATGCAGAGTACATCATGCAAAATGCCCAGCTGGATGAAGCGCAAGCTGGAATCAAGATTGCCAGGAGAAATATCAGTAACCTCAGACATGCAGATGACACCACCCTTATGGCAGAAAGTGAAGAGGAACTAAAGAGCCTCTCGATGAAAGTGAAAGAGGAGAGTGAAAAAGCTGGCTTAAAACTCAACATTCAAAAAACGAAGATCATGGCATCTGGTCCCACCACATCATGGCAAATAGATAGGCAAACAATGGAAACAGTGAAAGATTTTATTTTCTTGAGCTCCAAAATCACTCCAGATGGTGACTGCAGCCATTAAATAAAAAGATGTTTGCTCTTTGGAAGAAAAGCTATGACCAATCTAGACAGTATATTAAAAAGCAGAGACGTCACTTTGTCAACAAAAGTCTGTCTAGTCAAATTTATGGTTTTTCCAGTAGTCATGTATGGATGTGAGAGTTGGACTATAAAGAAGGCTGAGTGCTGAAGAATTGGTGCTTTTGAACTGTGGTGTTGGAGAAGACTCTTGAGAGTCCCTTGGACTTCAGGAAGATCAAACTAGTCCATTCTAAAGAAAATCAATCCTGGATATTCATCGGAAAGACTGATGCTGAAGCTGAAATTCCAATACTTTGGCCACCTGATGCGAAGGGCTGACTCATTGGGAAAGATCCTGATGCTGGGAAAGTTTGAAGGCAGGAGAAGGGGATGACAGAGGATGAGATGATTGGATAGCATCACCAACTCAATGGACATTAGTTTGAGGAAACTCCAGGAGATAATGGTGGACAGGGAGGCCTGGCATGCTGCAGTCCGTGGGGGTCACAAAAGGTCGGACACAATTGAGCGACTGAACAGCAACAAATGAGTTAAGCTGTAGGTTGTGAAATTTCCCTTTGTCCTCTCCTAATTCTTGATTTGCTGAGCATTTTTATCCTAAATAAATGAAAGAAAATAAAAAGAATTTTCAAATGCTTTTTGCGTCTACTAAGATGATCACATGGTTTTTATTTTTAACCTGTTGATGTTGTGAATGATCTTGATTGACTTTTGAATATTCAGCCAATCTTATATTCCTGGGATAAACCTCACTTGGTTGACTTGGTTGTGATGTAGTCTCTTCTTTATATATATATATGCATATATATATATAATTTTATTTCTTTATTTATTGGCTGTGCTGGGTCTTCATTACTGCACAGAGTTTTCTCTGATTGTTACAGTGGGGGCTACTCTCTCTAGTTGAGGTGGGTTGGCTTCTGTTTGGGGTGATTTCTCTTGCTGCGGAGCACACGCTCTAGGGAAGGTAGATTCCATAGCTGTAATTCCTGGGCTCTAGAGCACAGGCTTAATAGTTGTGGCACATGGGCTTAGTTATTCCATGTCACATGGGATCTTCCCAGATCAAACCCACAGTAGTCTCTTCTTTAATAAAGGGCTGCTTTAAATATGCTCATTTTTTAAAGGATTGTTTATGTTCATCTTGTGGTTTTTGTTGATTTTGGGGGGCCATGTCTTGGGCTTTGGTATCAGGGTGATGCTGGACTGGCTCATAGAATAAGCCAGAAAGTGTTCTCTTCTATTTCCTGGAAGAGTTCATATAGAGTTCTAGTAGACAATTATAATAGCTGCTTTTAAAATCCTTACATGCTCATTTGAATATCTGAGTTATCTCAAGGTAGGTCTTTTTTCTTGATAATGAGCTAAATTCTCCTGACCTTCATATTTCAAATACATTTGGATTGTATCCCCAACATTGTGCACCTTATTTTGTAGAGACTCAAGATTCTGGTTTGTATATTTATTCATTTGTTTCTTAGCAGATGATGACCTTTGTTGAATTCCTACTGCAACTTCCCTCTCTAGAGTAGCAGCTCAAATCTCAGTTCACTTCTTTTCCCCCAAGAGGCTGCTCACAGTCTGCCCCAGGCATGTATGGGTCAGTGGTTCTAGAGATGTGAGTGGAGACGGGCACTGAATTTGGGACTTCCTCTCCCCAGCTCTCTCCTTTACAGTATCTGCCTTCAGTTTTCAGTGGTTACAGTTGCCCTGAACTCCGTCTTCTACTTTTTCAGGCCCCAAAGTGCAGGCTTTCTAGCAGAGATTTACCTACCTCATGTGGAGCTAACTTAGGCTTACTTTAAAGCTAATACCCATAAATATGAGTAACTCAGCTTGTGCCATTCATTTTCTTCTTGGATTCATCCTCAGAATCTTCCTACTTTGGTTCATTCTTCAGTATCTTCAGGGCTTTTTTTTTTTTTTTTTTGTACATTTTTCTGAAGTTTTAATTGTTTTCTCTGGGAAGATCAAGGCCTCTGGCCCTATACGCAGTGAAAATATCCTTTCTTTCTTTGTCCATATACTTGTTCCTTTTAAGTTTATTTTAAGCTTTGTAAACATACATCTGACAAAATAATGCCCAGTTTAAAATGAAATTTTCATTTTGCCGAATTCTAAAAACCATGACATCAACAAAAATCTAAGCTATAAAAAGGCCTGTTGACAGCCCTTCTGCTTTTCCACAAGAAAATGTTCGTTCTTGTGTGTTCCAACAGTGCTGAGCGGGACGCCTTTTGTGGAATGCTTTTCTGCGATGAAGGCAAATTCTTTGAAACAAATGTTTTTTAAAAATTTATTTACTTATTTATGGCTGTGGTGGGTCTTTACTGCTGCGTGGGCTTTTCTCCAGTTGTGGCAAGTGGGAGGGACTCTCTAGTTGCGATGCTCAGGCTTCTCATTGTGGTGGCTTCTCTTGCTGTGGAGCACAGGCTCTCAGGTACACAGACTTCAGTAGTTGTGGCACATAGGCTTAGTTGCTCCATGTCACTTGGGATCTTCCTGGATCAGGGATTGAACCCATGTCTCCTGCATCAGCAGATTGATTCTCTACCACTGAGCCACCAGGGAAGCTGCAAAGGCAAATTCTTTAGCTCATATCATGTTGGAAGAACAGAGAGGGGCCATGTTTGGTAGTCAAGACCATGCTTCCACAAGGGAAGACACCCNCATGGACCCTTCTTCACCTTGACAGGGGTCAACAGCCACTGGCCCAGAGGGGTCACTGCAGCAGCTGCCACTGCCCAGCCTGCCCCACCGCCCCCTCCATCCAGGAAGATGTGTATAAGAGACAGCCCCACTACCCTCCCCTGGGTAGGAGCTTCATTTACTCATTAAACATTTACAGAGTACCTACTGTCTGTCAGACAAGGTTCTGGAGACAGAAATATGATTATCAGTGACTTACTAAGGGAGCCAGGCATGAAACAACACACAGGTATAGGATTTGAAACTGTGGAAAGTTATGCCCTGAGTTAAAGCATAGGAAGTTACTAGAGTGAATAACAGGGTGCTTGGTACAGCCGGAGAGGTCTGGAATGAGAAATCATCAGAAAGAAGAGTAAAAATTAATGAAGGGTGTGTGCTAGTGGGCCTAGTTCCAGGAACAAAGAAAAGCACGTGTAAAGACTCAGAGATGGGAGAAGGAACTGGAAATGTGCAGGAGGGAAGGACCCAGGTGAGCTAGACTGTAGAGGACCAGGAGGGAACGGAGTACAAGATGAAGTCCTTTAGCTCATGAAAGTGCACAAACTGTGATCTGATCACTCGAACTCGGTGTTTCAGTTTTGCTGTTTTTCAGTCACTCAGCCACATCTGACTTTTTGTGACCCCAAGGACTGCAGCAAGTCAGGCTTTCTTGTCCTTCACCATCTAACGGAGCTTGCTCAAACTCATATTCATTGGGTCGGTGATGCCATCCAACCATCTCATCCTCTGTCATCTCCTTCTCCTCCTGCCTTCAATCTTTCCCAGCGTCAGGGTCTTTTCCAGTGAGTCAGTTCTTCCCATCAGGTGGCCAAAGTATTGGAGTTTCAGCTTCAGCTTCAGTCCTTTCAATGAATATCCAGAATTGATTTCCTTTAGGATTGACTGGTTTGTTCCCTGCAGTCCAAGGGACTCTCAAAAGTCTTCTCCACACCACAGTTAGAAAGTATCAGTTTTTCAGCTCTTAGCCTTCTTTATAGTCCAACTCTCACATCCATACATGACTACTGAAAAAACCGTAGCTTTGACTAGACAGACCTTTGTTGGCAAAGTGATGTCTCCACTTTTTAATATGCTGTCTAGGTTGATCATTGGAGAAGGTAATGGCAACCCACTCCAGTACTCTTGCCTGGAAAATCCCATGGACAGAGAAGCCTGGTAGGCTGCAGTCCATGGGGTTGCTAAGAGTCAGACATGACTGAGCGACTTCCCTTTCACTTTTCACTTTCATGCATTGGAGAAGGAAATGGCAACCCACTCCAGTGTTCTTGCCTGGAGAATCCCAGGGACAGGGGAGCCTGGTGGGCTGCCGTCTATGGGGTCGCACAGAGTCGGACACAACTGAAGTGACTTAGCAGCAGCAGCAGGTTGATCATAGCTTTTCTTCCAAGAAATAGCATCTTTTGATTTCATGGCTGCACTCACCATCTGAAGTGATTTGGGAGCCCAAGAAAATAAAGTCTGTCACTGTTTCTATCCTTTCCCCATCTATTTGCCATGAAGTGATAGGACAGGATGCCATGATCTCCGGTTTTTTGAATGTTAAGTTTTAAGCCAGTTTTTTCACTCTCCTCTTTCATCTTCACCAACAGGCTCTTTAGTTCCTCTTCACTTTCTGCCATAAGGGTGGTGTCATCTGCGTATCTGAGGTTATTGATATTTCTTCTGGCAATCTTGATTCCAGCTTGTGCTTCATCCAGCCTGACATTTTGTCTGAAGTATTCTGTGTANAGCGTCAGGGTCTTTTCCAGTGAGTCAGTTCTTCCCATCAGGTGGCCAAAGTATTGGAGTTTCAGCTTCAGCTTCAGTCCTTTCAATGAATATCCAGAATTGATTTCCTTTAGGATTGACTGGTTTGTTCCCTGCAGTCCAAGGGACTCTCAAAAGTCTTCTCCACACCACAGTTAGAAAGTATCAGTTTTTCAGCTCTTAGCCTTCTTTATAGTCCAACTCTCACATCCATACATGACTACTGAAAAAACCGTAGCTTTGACTAGACAGACCTTTGTTGGCAAAGTGATGTCTCCACTTTTTAATATGCTGTCTAGGTTGATCATTGGAGAAGGTAATGGCAACCCACTCCAGTACTCTTGCCTGGAAAATCCCATGGACAGAGAAGCCTGGTAGGCTGCAGTCCATGGGGTTGCTAAGAGTCAGACATGACTGAGCGACTTCCCTTTCACTTTTCACTTTCATGCATTGGAGAAGGAAATGGCAACCCACTCCAGTGTTCTTGCCTGGAGAATCCCAGGGACAGGGGAGCCTGGTGGGCTGCCGTCTATGGGGTCGCACAGAGTCGGACACAACTGAAGTGACTTAGCAGCAGCAGCAGGTTGATCATAGCTTTTCTTCCAAGAAATAGCATCTTTTGATTTCATGGCTGCACTCACCATCTGAAGTGATTTGGGAGCCCAAGAAAATAAAGTCTGTCACTGTTTCTATCCTTTCCCCATCTATTTGCCATGAAGTGATAGGACAGGATGCCATGATCTCCGGTTTTTTGAATGTTAAGTTTTAAGCCAGTTTTTTCACTCTCCTCTTTCATCTTCACCAACAGGCTCTTTAGTTCCNATGCCCATTGTGACTAGTGTGAGGTGATCCCTCACTGTAGCTTGATTGGCATTGATTTGATCATTATCTATGTGGAGTATCTTTCCATGTGCTTTTATTATTTTACACCTTCTGAGTACAACTTACCTCTTGAATCTGGCTTCTTGAAACTTGGCCCCTTTTGGAATTTGGAATTCTTTTCTGATGAGTAACCCCAGCAGGTTTCTTGAGGGTAGGTGTCATTTACAGCCCTGTCGGACTTGTTACTATTAGAAGCCCTTCAGCACCTGTTTTAAGATATGTATATAAATGTGACACAGCTAATTGCCCCCCTGCTCTTCTCAACTTTCTTTTTTGGTAACCATGAGATTCTTCTCCAAGTCTGTGAGACTGTTTCTCTTTTGTAATGACGTTCTTTGTATCCATTTTTAGATTCCACCAGAAATGATATCCTAAGATGCTTTCCCTTTCTCACTTACTTCACTTAGTATGATCACCTCTAGTTTCTTCCCAGGAACTGGATATGGCATTATTTCGTCCTTGTTTATTTTTGAGTGATACTGTTTTATGTATAACTCCATCTTTGTATCCATTCATCTGTCCTTGTACACTTAATTTGCTTCCCTGTCTTGGCTATTGTACCTAGTGCTGCCATGATTGTTGGGGTGAAGATATGTTTTAAATTTGGGGGGTTTTTCTGGATCTATGCCTAGGTTAATTATGTTAATGCCTATGAAATTTAAAAGATGCCTGCTCCTTGGAAGAAAGGTTATGACCAACCTAGACAGCACATTAAAAAGCAGAGACATGACTTTGCCAACAAAGGTCTGTCTAGTCGAGGCTATGGTTTTTCCAATAGTCATGTATGGATGTGAGAGTTAAACTATAAAGAAAGCTGAGCACCGAAGAATTGATGCTTTTGAACTGTGGTGCTGGAGGAGACTCTTGAGAGTCCCTTGGACTGCAAGGAGGTCCAACCAGTTCATCCTAAAGGAGATCAGTCCTGAATATTCATTGGAAGGACTGATGCTAAAGCTGAAACTCCAATACTTAGGCCACCTGATGCAAAGAACTGATGCATTTGAAAAGACCCTGATGCTGGGACAGATTGAAGGTGGGAGGAGAAGGGGACGACAGAGAATAAGATGGTTGGATGGCATCACCGACTCAATGAACACGAGTTTGAGTAAACTCCAGGAGTTGGTGATGGACAGGGAGGCCTGGCACGCTGCAGTCTATGGGGCTGCAAAGAGTCGGACACAACTGAGCAACTGAACTGAACTAATGCCTAGGTATAGGACTGCTGGGTCACTTGGTACTTCAATGTTCAATTTTTTAAAGAACCTCCATAATGTTCTCCCTAGGGGATGAATCCATTTACATTCCCACCTACAGTGGGAAGGATGTCTTCTCTTGAGATGGTCATTTTGACTGATGTGAGGTGATACCTCATTGGACTATAGATTGGTCTTTCTCTAAGAATTAGTGATTTTAAGCACCTTTTTGTGTGTGTTATGGCCATCTCTATGCCTTCTTTGGAGAAATGTTCGTATAGATCTTTGACTGATGTTTTACTGGATTGTTTGGTTTTTTGATATTGCTCTGTAGGAGTGGTTTGTATGTGTTGGAGACAAATTCCCCTGGGTATCTTTGTTTGCAAGAATTTTTTCCATTCTGAGGATTTTTTTTTTTTCACTGCAGGTGTCCTTTGTTGTGCAAATCCTTTAAATGTTTATTAGGTTCCATCTGTTTATTTCTGTTTTATTTATCCTGATTCTAAGAAGTGGATCAAAAAAAAACTTGCTGCATTTGATGTCAATGTGTATTCTGCTTTTTTCCTTAAGAGTTTCGTTGTATCTGTGCCTTTATTTGGGCCCTTAATCTGTCTGCGGTTTGTTTTTGTCTGCGGCATCAGGCGTATTCTAATTTTATTCTCATTTTCTTCTGCCCAGTGTCCTCCACAGTGGCTGCTCCCATTTTCCATCCCCAGCATCAGTGTAGGAGGACTCTCTTCTCTTTAATGCCTTTTTCAATAGGCATGAAGCCATGATTTGATCCACAGATTTCTGAACACTGACACCCTCTGCAGCGTTTATTGTTTGTAGAGTATCTGCCTATGGCCATTCTGACCAGTGTGAGATGATAACGCGTTGAAGTTTTGATTCGCATTTCTCTCATATTTAGCAATGTTGACATCTTTTCATGTGATTTTTTGAAACTGTGTGAGTTAAACTTACTTATTAAAAATGGCTTCTTGAAACCCTGCCCTATTCTGAATATCCTTCCAATGACCTCCCCTAAGACATTTCTTGAGGGCAGATCTTTTTTACTTACAGCCCTGCAGGCCTTGTGAGTGCCCATCAGCAATGGCTTCGAAGTTGTTGCCATGGGAATGGGCACAGGGCAGCATGTCTTTGTGCCCAACTTTGGTTACTGNAAGATTGAAGGCGGGAGGAGACGGGGACAACAGAAGATGAGATGGTTGGATGGCATCACTGACTCAATGGACATGAGTTTGAGTAAACTCTGGGAGTTGGTGATGGATAGGGAGGCCTGGCATGCTGCAGTCCATGGAGTCTCAAAGAGTCGGACACAACTGAGCAATCGAAATGAATGAATGAATGATCATAAAAGTGCTTTCATTTTATAAGAAAGAACCAAGGTGTCTTCCAGTGCAGCTCTGCCATTTTGCGTTCCCCTCAGCAGTGTGTGAGAGTGTTTGTTGCTCCATATCCTGGCCAGTACTGGTGCCATCAGTGTTCTGAATTTTGCCCATTTTAATAGAGCTGTAGTGGCATCTCATTGCTTTGATTTGCATCTCCCTGATGACATTCGATAGGGAGGATTAAAACAGTTTCTAGAACTTCTTTGGCTGGGCTGGGACATGCTAGACAGTGCATCAACAAGTCCACTCCTACGAACAGGCCCAAGAAAACATTAGCATGGATGCAGGAGGGAAAATGTTTGGGAATGTTCATAGCAGCACTGTTTCTAATAGCCCCCAAACTAGACTCAATCTCAACACCCCTTGAAAGGACCATGGAAAAATAAATTGCTGGCAAAGATGCTTTCTTTTGACCAAACTTTAATGTCTCCTCTGCTCATCCAGGCCTGGTCTTTGGCTTCCTTCTCCGTCCCTGTAGAGTTTGAGTAAGAATCTTACTAAATCAGTTTAGCAAAACCCTCCCACACTTTTGTATCTGATCACCCTCAGTATCTGATCAAATATCTCATCCCTCAGTCTGGTCTGCCTTCAACAAGGACCCTGTTGAGTCAGTCTAACAAGAATCCATCTTACCTCTGGGTTTGCTTCCAGCAATTTTCCATCCACAGACCCCACCCTCCACTTTGCTCCTTGGCTATAAATCCCTACTTGTCCTTGTTGTACTCAAGTTGAGCCTGATGTCCCTCTCCGGCTATGAAACCCCACTGTAGTCCACATATCACTGCCTGCCCACCCACCCCCAACCCCAACCAAAGAGTCTTCTTTACCATCTTCAACAAGTGTCATTAGTAATTTTTTAACATTGTGTTTATTCACACAATAAGCTACCATAGCCAAGAAAATGAATGAGCTACAGTTGCGTGCATCATTATGGATGAATCTTATTGCGTTCAAAAAGCAAGTCCTAGAAAACTACATACAGTATAGCATCTTTTGATAACAGTCAAGAAATAAGTAAACTAAATAATGTTTAAGCAAGGGCTTCCCTCATAGTTCAGTTGGTAAAAAATCTGCCTGCAGTGCAGGAAACCCGGGTTCAATTCCTGGGTCAGAAAGATCCCTTGGAGAAGGAGTGGCAACAAACTCCAATATTCTTGCTTGGAGAATTCTATGGACAGGGGAGCCTGGTGGGCTACAGTCACAAAGGCCGGACAGAACTCAGCAACGGAACCACCACCACTACCATACATGTATATATATATACACAAACTGGGCTTTCCAGGTGGCACATTGGTGAAGAATCCACTTGCCAGTTCAGGATATGCTAGAGACTCTCTTTCCATCCCTGAGTCAGTAAGACCTCCTGGAGTAGGAAATGGCAAGCCACTCCAGTATTCTCACCTGGAAAATTCCACAGAGGAGTCTGGCAGGCTACAGCCCATGGGGTCGCAAAAAATCAAACACAACTGAGCAAATGAACACTCACTTACACACACACACACACACACACACACACGCACGCACACACAGTTGACCCATGGGTTTGACCCACACAAGTTCACTTATGTGTGAATGGTTTTCAATAAATATGTTCTATGAGATCCGTGGTTGGTTGAACCCCTGAATGTAGAACCTCAGACACAGAAGGCCAACTCTGAAGTTATATAAAGATTTTAAACTGTGAGGAGATTGGCATCCCCAACTCCTGGATTAGTTCAAGTGTTAACTGTATAGATATTTTTAAAAAATAATCTAAGAAAATGATAAGTCTGGTGTTGGAGAAGACTCTTGAGAGTCCCTTGAACTGCAAGGAGATCCAACCAGTCCATACTAAAGGAGATCAGTCCTGGGTGTTCACTGGAAGGACTGATGCTAAAGCTGAAACTCCAATACTTTCGCCACCTCATGCAAAGAGTTGACTCATTGGAAAAGACCCTGATGCTGGGAG